>BHFT01000735.1:0-25496 GCA_004320025.1 Laticauda laticaudata | reverse complement strand
GGGGGGGGGGGGGGGAATAATGGGCCGTGCAGTAGACACGGGTCAAACCTCCCTCCCCCAATCAGCGGAGAAACTCTCAAGAAAGCTGGGGTTGCTCTTCTGCCCCAGCAGCACCCCTGGGTTTCTCTTCCACCATTACCTTTCTAGTGCTTATAGCCGCAACCAGCCGTTGCTGGGCGAGACGGAACCTACCCTTGCTGCAGATGGACCTGTGGCCCAACGATGATTAGGCGAAGCTATAAAACACTGGTGTGGCAATTGGCCTCTTCTCTAACGAAAAGGACTTTTGAATCGCAAGAAGACTTCAAGGGCTTCTAGCACCGCTAGTCAAAGGGCTGGAAGACAGACAGAGCAGCAATTCCAGATTTCAGTTCCTAACATTAGACTTTTATTTTATTTTTTTTAAGAAAAGGGACAGAGGCACAACAAGGGAAAATGGAGATTTTGCCCTGCCGCGAACCCACCAGGTTGAATTTAGGAGAGGTGTTGATTATACTGTGACCTTCCATCCTCCATAGATTTTATTCAGACTACATAAGACCACCCCTTATTTTGGTTTCTTTACCAGACAAGAGGGAAATTGCAGTACCTGGGCATTTTTATAATTGTTCCAGGAGCCACTTGTTTGAAAGTGAAATCATGGCCTTTACTAAACAATTGTTGATAAATGGGGTGCTGTTTATAAGATGCTTCAAATTCTTGGTTCCTTGAAATATACACTGCATATTGATCAGCATCGAGCTAAAGACACTTTAATTACAGGCCCAGTCCTTTAGTACAGGAGCATTGATTCTAACCCTACCATGAAAGTCAAAGGAAAAAAATTTTTTTTCAAAATGGCTGGATCTTGTCATTTGTAATTTCTGAAGGGTACAGTCATATTCAGACTTACCTGAGAGTACCTTTCATTTAATTTAAGGAAACAACCTCCTTCTCAGATGTAAGAACACAAAAGTTCAATGAAGCTTGCTGTAAAACAAAACAGGACTGCAACTTCAGAGCATTTATGAAGATGCCAATATTCAGAAGTTAGCACAAGTGTTTTCCATGAGAACATAACTGTAAGAAGTTGTAAATTCAACGGACTTACAATTCTGTCATTAGTAAGGTATTACTAAAAACAAATGGTACTGAACCATTTGAAGCACCAAGAAGAAAATAAGGTTTCAACCTCATTGAATTCATTTTTTCCCTTCTGTAGACATGGATAGGATTGCATCATTAATAGCACCTGCTGAGTTTCACTCTAATTGCAACATGTTCATAGGATCCCAACCTTACGACATACAAGCAAATCAAAACATTCAGAGATGTAAGTCATAATGAATTCAGGTAAATATTATTTCCTGCAAAGTGAATAGTCAGGAAATAGAAGAGATCAGTTAAACTCAGTGGGCCTGTCTTGAAAAGATATGCATATAGACAGAACCATTGAATATTCCTAGTTGTAGTTCATGTAAGAACTGTGCACTTAAACTACATAGAAACATAGTGGGCCTGAGGCTTAATTATAAGTGTTCCTATATGCCATTTCCATACTATAGACAGAGAGTAGCAAAAGAGGCATATGTGTTTCTTTTCTTTTTTAAAACTTGTCTTAATATAATTAGTACACTGAACTGAAATTATTCCACAGTCTTTTCCAGCCCCAATTTAAAAGATTGCATTATTCATTTAACCAAAAGAAATAAGGAAGAGGAGATGAATGCAAAACTATAGATTTTAAAGAAATGTTGAAGGACAGGGGGGAAATATCCAACATCATTTTAATATTGGTTTGTGGGGATTTGACTGGTCGTTACCAGAATACACATTTATAACCCATAAATAAAACATACAGAAACGATAAATTAATTTGATTCAAACCTTTGTGTGTCAAATTACAATCTAAAGTCTCTCTTTTCTCTTTTCCCCCTTTTTTCGATTTCACAATGCTACAGTCTCTTTGATCCTCAGTTTTCAAACCTAACATCAGTTCACACACACACACACACACACACACACTTCTGTGTCACTTCCACATCCAAAAATAGATATATTTGTAACTTCCTAACCCAAAATAACAAACATACCTAGGGTCGCTTTTTAACACCTTAAAAAAAAAAAAAAACCTCTTTCTGATTCAAAGGAAAGTTAAACGGGCGTCTGAAGGAAACCGAGCATGGCCATGAGCCGGATCCGCGGCAGGGGCAGTTTCCACTCCTCGCGGTCGTTGGAGTCAGTGAGCCCCTCCGCGTTTGCCCCTCCCCTCCCTCCTTCGGCAGGCGCTTGAAATCATACAACACCGGGAAAAGTACCTAAATATTTGGTGCCCCGTTCCAATTGGTAGAGTACAGGAGTGCCGGGTTCCCAGGTTTGCGCTCCCCTCCCCCTCGCCCTCCCCCGCCCCAAAGACAGCCGGGGAAGAACCTTGAGCGCTCGTCCAAAGAATTGGGGAGTTGAAACTGCCCAACATTATTTAGAGGAGTTTTGGACCTTCCCTTGGACGGGGTCTCTTTCTGTGGGTATTGGGCCAAGGGGGGGCAGGGTAGCTTTGGGCACAATGTTCAGGCTTTCCGAACTCGACGGAAGTTTTCTCCCGCCCCACAAAGTCTCCGTGTTTGCCGGTCAGCAAGGAGAGAGGGAGGGGGGTTTCTTTAGGACGAGTTCATGATGGGCCTAGAGTACATCCCTTGATAATAGGAGGCGTCTCCGGCCAAGGGCGAGGCTTCGAGCCCGCTTTTGTTCGTGACGGAGCCCATGGCCAAGCTGCCGGGCACCGGCGAGCCGTAACCGGCGTAGTGCATCACTTGCTCGTAGGCCTTCAGGTCCATTTTGGGGTGGGGAGGATGAGGGTGGTGGGAGTGCTGGTGGTGGGGATGGGGATGGTGGGCGTGCTGCTGCTGCTGCTGCTGCTGCTGCTCGCTGGAGGACATCAGGTTGGTGATGGAGAAGGGGTGGTTGAAGGCGTAGTGGTGCTCGGCCTTGAGGTGGGCCTCGTGGGAGAGCCCCGGGTGGGCGTGATGCTGAGCCAGCAGGTGCTGCTGCTGGGCCGGCGACGGGGCGGGCTCCGGCTGGCCCTTGAGCTCGGCCAGCGAGCGCTTGTGCTCTCGGCAAGGCGAGGCGTTGGAGCGCGGCGATTCCGAGGCTCCGTTGGGCCCCTCGCGCTCCGCCTGCGGGAGCGCCTTCTTGCCGGGGCCCGAGGCCGGCGAGGCCCCCGGTTGCTGCTGCTGCTGCTGCTGCTGCTGCTTGGCGCCGGGCGGCTTCTCGCACTTGAAGCGCTTCTGGCGGCGCAGGTAGCAGCCGTTCTCGAACATGTTGCCCGAATCGGGGTGCAGGGTCCAGAAGGAGCCCTTGCCCGGCTTGTCTGGCGAGCGGGGCACCTTGAGGAAGCAGTCGTTGAAGGAGAGCGAGTGGCGGATGGAGTTCTGCCAACGCTGCTGGTTCTGCCGGTAGAAGGGAAAGAGGTCCATGATCCACTGGTAGATCTCGCTCAGCGTCAGCATCTTGTTGGGGGACTGCTGGATGGCCATGGTGATGAGAGAGATGTACGAGTAGGGAGGCTTGGCGTGCGTGTAGCTCCGGCGGTAGCTCTTGGCGTCGCGGGCGCGGCCGAGGCCCACCGCTGGCCCGTAGCCCCCGCCGCCGCCGCCCCCGCCGCCGCCAGCCCCCACCGGGCTCAGGGCAGAGTAGGCGCCCAGCGCGGCCCCCATGGAGCCCGCCTGGGCGCCCAGCGGGCTCAAGCTGGGGCTCAGGTGGGCCGCCATGCCGGCCATGGCCCCCGCGCCGGGAGACAGGTTCATGCCCGCCGGGCCAGCCGCGTAAGACATGCCCATGGAGCCGCCGGACGCCACAGTCGAGAGGTTGCCGGCGCTGCCCATGGCGGGCATGGCCATGTAGCTGTTCATGCCCAAGCCGGCATTCATGGAGGAGTAGCCCTGCAAAGGCGACAAAAGAAGGGAGCCTGGTGGTTAGCCACACTTGTGTCCAGATCGCACCCACCCCCCCTCCGCCGACCCCCATCCCCGAGAGCCCCATCTTGCCTGGCGACCCACGCTGGCGTCCTCGTTACGCCGTAGCATCCTTCCTGGACTTTCCCCAAAACCCTTTGAAATATTGGAAGGATTTCTGGAAGGGCAGGAGCTCTGCCTTGGCCGGGACCCCGGCGCTTCTGAGACATTTGGCATTTCGGGAGGAGAGAATTCAGCTGGTGCCGAAAGCTGAGATCGAATCCCAGCCGCTTGGAAACCGCCCCCGGTAAATTCAGTGTTCAAAACAGCCAGCCTGCCCGGATCATGTCCAGGGCGAAGAAAGGCGCAACTGGAAATTCTACTGGACCTCTTGAAGAACAAGATTTGGCTGTTCATCCCACAGATCTGGAGAACACAGCCCAATTCTCAGATTTTAACAGCTCCGCTGGTGTGTATGTGTGCTTTTACACCCTACTGTATGGGAAAGGGTTTTGCTTAAGTAAATTGCCGAGTTTCCTTCAGATCAATGGGAACTTAAATCTGTCACTCGCTAGGGAGGAAGAAAGTAGTATGGAAACATCGCATTGTGTGCACCAACACACACACACACACACCCTCCGATATTTAGCCTTGTTGGTCTAGAAATCTAGAAACAAAGTCCGATGTTTCCAGCACCTTCTCTCTTCAAAACATGCAGAGTGAACCAATGTTTACTCAGAAGTAGGCGCCATTGGATTCGGTTAGGATTTACTCTCTACTACCGGTAAGTATATGCACCATCTCAATTCGGGGAAACACCAATCATCTGAACGAAGTCCAGGGCGTTTGCTTCCCAGTTAGGAGCGATTCCTTGGGATCGCAACGTAACCTACTTCCCCAAGTCATCAGTGCGTGTTAGCATTGCTAGACCACCGGCAACTAGATCCATTAAAAGTCTCGACCCCAATTAAAAGTGTTCAAGCTTAACTCAAAATTTAATCCCTGTTCTTGGGAGTAATCCACATTGATTCTCCGCGGAATTTTAGTTCCCAAGCAAACTGAGGACTGCAACTCAATCGCGGCGCTAAGGCACCTCAACAGATCAAATGAAACCCTAAGGAAATCAGCGAAGGGCTGAGTCCAGACCCGCGCCCTTAAGAAGGGGGGGGGGTATTTTAGAGTTTCAGGAGGAAACCTGAAAAGTGCATTGGATCAAGAAAAAAATGAAGTTCAAAGAACCATGAAGTTTCCTGGGCCATTTGGAGCAGATACATCCAAACACCTTGAGAAATTATGGGTTGCAGGTAAATCTTTGCTTCCTTTACCGGCGACTGTCAAATAAATAACACATTTTTGCTCCCCTTTACATTTCCTTTCCTTCCCAAGGCAAGTTTTAGAGCCACAAATGTCCCCCCAGTTCTCCTTGCTTCCTTGTAGTTTCCCCCCCCCTCCCGGCGGCGCCCGCGCGGCCGCCTCCCCCCCACTCAACTTCTCTCTGCCAAACACAACTTTGTTAGGATAGCGCGGCTAGGCATGGCAAAAGGATTTGGAGGCTTCGCAAGTCAATATTTGATCACAAAGTTAATATTATCTCAAGGCTAACAGAGTGTTGTATAAAAGGAGAGAGGAGAGAGAGAGAGAGAGAGAGAGAGTCCTGTTTTTTAGCAGAAGGAGGAGGCTTGGGGATTGGGGTGGGGGACCCGCACACAAACAGAGAGAGGGAGAAGAGAGAGAGAGAGAGAGACGCGCGCACGCCAACACACAGAAGTTGCCTTTTACCTCTGGCTCGCCGTAGTAGTTGCTCCACTCCGTGTTGCTCGTGTCCTTCCATTTTCACGACTCCCAGCATACTGGAAGGCGGAGTGCATAGCAGTTTAAAATTTAACAGCCACAATAAGCGACGGCGGAGAGGGAGAGGGCAGGGAGAGAGAGCGAGAAGAGCGCGAGCGCAACCAAAAAAAAAAAAAAAAAAAAAGTAGAAGAAGGGAAAGGAAAACACCCCCCTCTGTAACCCTCCCTCTCTCCCTCCTTCCCTCTTTCTCTCCCTCCTCCCCTCCCTCCCTCCCTCCCTCCCTCTTCTCTATGTGTGATGGAGAGGGGAGGGGATTTCAGCGTGGGTTTGTCCCTGCTTGCTATTGCTGCTGCGGCTGCTACAACTACTGCTTGGGTGGGTTTCACAGTGAAGAGTCGCCCGGAGGCGAAGGCAAGGTGGAGAAGGGGGAGGGGGAGGGGGAGGGAAGAGGGACGGAGGAGGAGGAAACGAAGTGGTGCAGTGACGTGGATGCCCGAGCACTCAAGCAGGCAGCTGCGGGGCGCAGCTCCAACCCGCAGGTCCTGGGTAGACGCTTTGAATAATCAGGTCCTGCTTATGGTTCTCCTCGCCAAGACCTCTCTACTTTGCGCATCTTTTGGCGAGACTCAAAAGGATGTTCCGTCCTTTTCGTCGCCCCCCTATGGTTCCCCCGATCCCTGCTTTTTCTCTGCTTCTGGTAGCCGACTGTCACCGACGGAACCTCTCGTTACTTCGCCCCTAAACATGCCTTCACAAACTGTGGCAAGTCAGTTGCGAAAGAATGGTTATCTTGAGCTTTGAAAGGGGGGGGGGTGCTCCTCTTTCGGCTATAGCCTCCTAGTTTGCTTGTTGGTTTGTTTAATAACAAGGCGCCTCTGAAACGTCAGTGCTATATAAATGAGAAAGTGATCCCCCCCCTAATTATTGTTAGAATTAGAACTGGAATCTGGTGGAATATAAATTTAATAACTGGTTGCTATCGTCGGACCTTCCTTCTCGAACAAGGTGAGACATTTTCTCTTTTCTCAAGCGAAGTCCTTGTGTTCAGTTGCTGTCTTCAGGAAAGAGAATTTAGTGGGGGAGTGAAGAGCATCTGCTTAAGGCTACAGGAGACGTTTTCAAAATGCATGGTGGCAGGCTGGACAAATACGTGATCGATTGATGTGCCATCAAGTCGTTTTTGACTCCTAGCAGCCACGTAGAGTTTTCTCCATGATGATCCATCCCTAAGACCTGATCTTTCAGGTCTTCCAACAGTGTACTCATTGCATAATAAGGAATTTCTGTACTTCTATTATATTCATGTTTAAAATTTAAGAAAGCTAAAAATGACAATTTGAAAAACCAAGCTGTTCTTTGAAGATATTTCATTGCATTGAGGTGCCTGGGATAGCTGTACCTCTGGGGAGCGGGGGGGGGGGGACTTCACNGATAGCTGTACCTCTGGGGAGCAGGGGGGGGGGGACTTCACCTTTAAAGAAATAAGGACAGTGAGCAGGACTATTTGTCATTGTGAGCTTTTTGCATTTAAGCAAAGACCTTTTGTCACTTTATTCTCACTCTAGCTATTCTCAAGCTCTCTCAAAGTAGGGTGCTCCAAATTATCTGGAGGCCAGCTCCCCATCTGCATTTACTACCTGCCACCGCCTGACATCCCTGAACCATTGTAAAGTCTTCCTTCATTGCTGTTGTATTATTGGATGACTGAATAACACTACGGCGCAATACATATTAAGTGAGGAACCAGCTGCAGCAATTAACAATACTCCACAAATAAAGTGGTCCCTTTTAGGTCCCTTTAAAGTCCCTTTTAGTATTGCAGCAGGCAAAACACAGAAGCCTGGCAAGTTAGTTCCAGGAAGAAGCCTGTTTTTCAGCATTGCCTTTAAAAATGAAGGCAACCAATCAACAGTCAGAGCTGGAGGAGGGAATCATCCAGATCAACTGTCTGCAGCTGAATCAGGAGGTATGTTTGCAAAATAACTGCTGTCTACATGCGCTGGCTGAGGAATTCTGGGAATTGAAGTCCACCAGTGGTAAAGTTGCTAAGGTTGGAGACCCCTGGTCTATAGTAGCAGGGTGGATCCTCTTCCATTTCAGGGACAAATTGTCTCCACAGTCAAATTTCAACCCCATTCACATTTTGGAGGGCTACCCTGCTCAGAGCAGCAAAGGACAATATCTCCCTATTCTGAAGCCTGAAAAGAGTCCTCTTTTTCCCCATGAAGAGAGTTTCATGGGAAATTCTGCTCAGTCAACTCCTTGCATCAAACCTTGGCACAAAGACGATCTGCCGCCATCTCTTTTTTCCTGATGTGACCCTCTGATGTTGCGCTCACCGCATACTCAGCCCATGAGTAAAGCAGCCTTAATTCTCATAAACCGCACCACCAACACAGTTGGGCTTGCTTTATTTCAGCACTATCCACCCACAGCCTCAAGATACACAAAACCTGTCAAGCAGTTACCATCTCTGACAAAATCAGGTGGGTAGCAAAAGACCGTAGAGCAAGGAAAAGAAATGGCAATGGGAAAACAAAGTTCTGCCAGCTGAAAGATGAGTGAAAACACTTCAAGTCAGCCCTACCTACACATAGGGCCCTACACCTCATAGTGAGAAAATGGCCATTGATATGTACTGACCTATAGACATTGATCTACCTCAGTTGTCCTTCCGGCACCTCTTGAGGCCTGAACAGTCGAGCTGGGCAAGGGAAAAAAAGTCTTCTCCTCAGGAAGACTCAACAAAGGGCAACACAGAGCTGTGGCTCCTCATATGTTCCAATCTATTGGAAGCTAAGACATACAACTCAGAATCTAACAATTACTTTCTTCCCTCCAGCTCTGGGAAGTTTAAAGCCACCTGGTGCCTTTTGAGTGTTGAGTTCACAACTTGAAGGCCAAGACGATGAAGAACCAAACCCAGAGGCCCAGAAGCAGAAATTCAAGGGCTCTTTCTTGAGATCCCAAACGCCTTTGACAAAAGAAGGAGAGGAGGAAGGGAGGGATGCACGGATAGATCTCAGAAGGGCTTCGCAATCCGTCAGACCCTCTCGGGCGAATGAACCAAACGCCGCTTAACACGCAATTCTCAGACCAAGAGAAGATATTATGACTTTCGGTGAAGACTGGATTCCGCAGTTTGCTGAGGCGCCCTTGACTGAACCACAGAGAAGCCAATCCCTTTCCGTCTTTTGTGAAACCAGCCAATCCGCCCAACAGCAGGTCGACAGGCCCTGCAGAGGCCCTTCCAAAACGCGGCGGCCCTTGAGGTGCCCTGGCGGAGAAACGGTTGGCGCAGTCCCCGAACGTCAATTGCGGGAGGCGCTCGCTCTCCGCTTGCCTCAGGCGACGCGGGCCGCCGCCGCCGGCTTGGTGAGGCCTAAAGCCAGACGAAATCTCCGTGGGGAGAGGCGGGTCCTGCGCCTGGATCTGCCTCAAGAGAAAAAAAAAGGAAAAAAAGGCCTCAGGAGACGGAGGTCACTTCTTTCTGCTCTTGTTCGGCTCCGCGGACGGGCGTGCATTCGAAACCAGCCACCCGCGGCCCGGTCGCCAAGTGTCTGCTGACAGTCCTGGAAGGGCCGGGGACGCCGCTGTCAGGCCCATCTGAAACAACAACAACCACCCGCTTTTTTTTTTTTTTTTTTTTTAAAGGGTGCACCAAGAGTAAGCAGGCAGCTACTTTTACCCACAAGAAAGGGCCCAGGTCTCACCCCCCCCCCCCCCCAGGCTACACCTTACTTAGCGTGTTTGTGAGCTGTTAACATCACCTTAAGTCCAAACGGTGCCTTTTCTCACAGACTGCATTGTTGCCCCCAGTTCAGGACAGAAGAAACTTGTGCTCCTCCAATCAAGTTAGGCTGAATAATACTATTAGCTTTGATTTTTCATTCTTGCTCCCCCCCCAAAATGGAGCGTGGACTTCAGTGCCCGGCATCCTCAACAAGGGGAATCTGAAGAGGGGAAGTTCACACATATATAGGACGCCCAGCCTTGGGGAAAGCTAGTCCACACAGGTGGTGCATTCCGGCCCCCGTCCCGTTTGTCTTAAATGTATTCTGGGCTACTTTCCTCAGAATGAGGCATGCAAAATTTCAATGTAGCAGATGCCCTCTGCTGATTCCTCCAGGCCCAGGTACTGTTTATTGGTCTTCCATTTTTGTTTCTTTTCATGGTTCAAGGTCTGGCTTTGTCATGCAAATCCGAAACCAGGCTCCTACAAAGTGGTCAGTGTGATTATGGTTCATTGCACAGTCAGCCAGATGTTAGACTGGATTCTACATTTTTTTCCCACCAAGGATCTGGGAAGACAGGTGTTATTATTTGCAAGACTATTTTATTCATTAAAGTAATATTTAATTAATTATTTTCCTGTCTGGAGGTTGAAAAACAATCTGAAACTTCATCAAGAGGTCAACGAGCAGAAGAGTTTGGGAATCCCTGTCCTAAAACAATAGGGGCCAACAGTACTTGTATTCCCAAACCACCTGTTGTTCCCTTTGGAAAAGAAGCTCACAAAGATGTGTTTTTATTGGAAGGCTCCTCTAACCTTGGGTGCACAGGTGGCATGTGATGCAGACATCACCATTACAGTGGTTACAGTGCATTATAGTTCCAGCGATACAGAATTACAATGCCCAACACATCTGAAGGGCAGAAGATTAAGAAAAGCTAAAAGAGTTTACCAAATCAGAAGGGGAATGACTTTTACTCCTCTTCCACTTCCCAGGGAGGCCTGCTTGGCATCTTCCTGACTGCTGCTAGTTTTAAAATTATTTTATTGAATCATCACATTATTTTCCAACAAAACTTCAAGAGTATTTTGATTTATTTAAATTAATGGATAAACATGATGTCCTGAGGGCTGTTTGCAGAAAGGCCTACTGTGTTCCTTTACAACATGCACTCTCTCACTTTCAAGGAATGCCACAGCATTTAAAGGCAGAACAGGTACGGGCCTAGCTCTCTCCAGAGTGAAGATCAAATTCATTAACATTCAGAGCTTGTTCCCTATGCTTCTCCTTAAATACATGTGAATTTAATGTGCTTTCTTCTTAGTCAAGACAAGGAATCCCTGGCAAGTGTAAGAAACCAAACAATGTCCCAGGAAATTTCCAGCCAAGCTGCCTTTGCTTGTTGAGGAAATGCTGTCTTTCAGTGTCCCCAGGGTTCCCCAGAGGTGTTAATCTCTGTTTTCTCTCTAGCAGCTACACTCCGGGGCATCATCGGAGATCCACATCTGCCATGTGGCAGGACAATGCTGGGGGCTGGGGTTCTCTTTTGCAAAGTGTCAGATCCATAATGGCTTTCCTGTAAATGACACCTGGGGACAGATTAATCCTGTTACAGCTTTACTTCCTTGCTAGTTCCCAATCAACACTTTGGGGGTGGGAGTTACAGAAGGACCGATAAATTTCTGTTTCAAAGCATTGCAGGATGAAGTGAAAATTGCATCCTGTTGCACAAACCTTGAGCTTGTCTTGAACCTTTCCAGAAAAAAGAGATAGGAAACTCTGGCAGGAATGTCTAGAAATAATTGATGAGATGGGTTTGTGGATTGGGGGATAACATCTGTTAAAATTTCTCTCTCAGTGTCCTGCTAGGCAGTTTAGTTCAACTACCAAGAGATGTTTTTAAAATCCATGGAGTCTTCTCAAGCAATTCAAAGGCATTGGACAAACGTATAGTGTTTGCTATGTCAATCATATTTGGCACATTGCATAAATTACTTTTTAAATATTGAAAATAATTTCTTGCAATTTTACGACATTACAAAAGGGGATGCCAAATGAAAACATAATACTATGTTTAAGCATATTTAGGAAATTGTAATTTTTGTAACAAAATATCTTGTTCGTCTTTTCTGACCTCTATCCAAGGATGTACCTTTCAAATTATGTAAATTGATTAAACAAATCAATGGATAGCTTTTGCACTCTTTATTTTCCTAAAATTTTATTTCACCAAATGGTATTTTATATTTTAGATTTTTAGATCTAATTCATCAGAATTAATCCTGCCAATTAATCCTGCCAATAAAGAATTCATTGTGATAAGCATTCAAGTCATCATTTCAGAAAAACCCTATTTCTTAAAATCAAGGGGGGTGGGTGAGAATCAATTCTGACAAGGCAGACTGTTGACAAACTCGCAAATTATCCTAAAGCAGAGAGATTAGGCAATAAATGCCCTAATTTAAACCAACCAGACCATAATCCAAAGAATTAGATTATAGCCATGTCTTTAGGGGGAAACAAAGTCTAAAAGAACAAAAGTAGCAATAATAACATAGAAAATTTCATGTGGTAAATTTGTATTTTGATCTTGTTTTGTCATGAAGTTGGTCATCTGTAACAAGACAACCTACTGCTGAAAATTGGAGTATTTGTGCAGGCTGGTCTCTTTTATGTGCAGTATATAGTTCAGCCATGATTCCCATTATTTCCTCTTGATATTATGCATTCACAAAATTAGACCAGAATAATCCTGTTCCCAATAATTTGATCTATTTAAACAGAATGAGAATCAGAGAAAATTGTGTGTTCGTGCTCTGTCAATAAATTCAGTAGACGTATTTTGATATCCCCCCCTTTTTTTTACAAGTAAGTGAGTGCCAGCAGAATATTAAGAACCAAGTAGGACTTCCTTCTGCTCATCACATTCCCAAGACCATCACTTATTACATTTTTTGCCAGTAAAGTGTTAACACTGATAATTTGTCTAGCTGCCTGTTGATGATGTAGAATCTCCAAAATGTGTAGGGAGCTGAGATAATTAGGTCATGGATGTCCCAAAGGGGCTTTTTCAAAAGTCAATTGGACATTTTTTGTTTTTGCTTGAAGACGTTTTTGCTTCTCATCTTCAGAACTGAAGAAGCTTCTTGGATGAGAAGCGAAGCATCTTCAAGCAAAAACAAGGAAAGTCCAGTTGCCTTTGGAAAAAGCATTCGGTGCTTTTACATAATACTACTGGAAAATAACCTTTTTTGTTCTTAAATATGAAAATTGGGTGACCAATTAAGCATAGTGCTACTAAATGTGGAAAATGAGTCTCCACGTGGAATTCCTCACCAAATGGAAAATTTCTAGCAGATGAAACCATGGGACAAGTGCTACAATTACCGAATGTGACCTTTGTCTTAACAATTTAAAGAATCCTACAGCCAAATCTTTTAAATTAACTTTAACATTTAGCGTTTAATGGATTAATTTCATGAATTAACATTTCATTCATTAAAGTACACTCAGAAGTTATAACTGATGTGATGAAGATTTTTCAGTTTCGACAGGTTATACCCAAAGGGGGCAAGAGAGAGTCATGATTAAATAGCACAGAAAGAAAAGGAACCTGACTTAATTCTGTTGAAATATGGCTGTTTAGCAGGTGGTAGCACCCAGCTGCCCTTGGAAGGTAAGTAAGATATGGCCTAGTCAGTATTTGAGTGGGAAACTACTAAAGAATATAGTACTGTGCACCAGATGGGGAAATCTAAAACATCCTACAAGTCAGCAACAACCTCCTGCTGTTATTGCTCAGAAAAAAATCAGTATGAACATCCCCCTGAAGTTATAAGAAGCTAAGTTGCAGATCAATATTCCCCATTTGGTCATATTAAAAATTATAATTTGGCAGCAACATTGGGATGAGTTGAGGTTAATCTATGGTCCTGTTCTGACCCAAACCTTGTTCCAAGGAAACAAACATGAAACAGAGGTAACAGCAAAACCTTTTAATGATTCTTACAAATTCCGTTCCTTCATGGTTAAGAGGCTGTTTCAAACTAATTGTCTCTGAAAAGAATGAGTCTTGCCAAAGTTGCAAGGCTGCCAAGAAGACTAGATAAAGTTACTAAGAAATATTTCCAAACAGACGAGTTCTCCAAAACACCAACCAAGATACTCCAAATGTCCACAAAGCTTGAATGCAAAAACTTCTTGTTTCCTGCAAAGAACTCGGATTCTTAGCTGGCTTTTATCTCTTAAGGGAGAAGCCATTACCTTGCAGCTTTACTCCTGAGTTGCCCATGCTGCTGTGCTGCTTTTTTCCTTCAAGCAGCCCTGTGCGCATGACACACTGGGCACAGCCTCCTCGGGACATCTTCATCACTGCTGCCAGCCCTTCACAATCTCCAGGGGTGGGATTCAAATTTTCTAACAACTGGTTCTGTGGTGCGTGGCTTAGTTGGTGGGTTGTGCTTGGTGGTCATGTGACTGGGTGGACGTGGCTTGTGGTCATGTTATTGGCTGGCATGGCCAACTCAATATCACTCTCATTGGGGCATTCATCTCCTCGCCTGGCGTCTCATGACTGTGGGGATGCTGCAACAGTCGTGTGAAAAATGGTCATAAATCACTTTTTTCGGTGCCATTAATTGATATCATTTGAAATATCTTTGAATGATCACTCCAACACACAAAGTATCAGCAAAGGAGGGGAAAAAAACTCCAGAGAAGTTCCAGAGACGGAAGTCTAGTCCTGCCAGATGTAATAAGGGTTAACGAGAGGCGGTTTCTGTTAGCAACACCAGAATGTTTTCCTTCCTGCCTTCCTTACAGGATTAGGCCAGTAATTTCCTCTAACAACCGGTTCTCCAAACTGCTTAGAATGTTAACAACTGGTTCTAGCGAATAGGTGCAAACCTAATCCCACCCCTGACAGTCTCCAAAGGCAGCATTGCACTCCCTGATGGTCTTGGCCCCATCCCTGCATCACGCGCAAGCCCCTCATCTGAGTCCTCGCTCTCTGAGGCCTCAGCCGTCTGCACCTGCTGCCAGCAAACCACAACAGGTCCAGGACCTTAAACTGTATAGTTGGAGGCATCTATATGGTCTTGGGGCAAATAGAAATAACCCCAAGAATACATGTATTTTGATCTCTTGTCTTTCTCTGGGCAGCTTGGGATCATAACTCCAAACATGGTAAGGAGGACTCATAATTTTTGCTCTTATGTTCCAACATAAACATGGAATCCAGCATTTAATTCGACATGGAGAAACAACTAATAGCTTTGGAAAGAATGTGTCAGAAATAGCATATGGGAGACTAAAAACCGTACACTCCCAGTATTACAGCCATATTCCGAATTGCCCAGCAGTTAACTTTTAAACAAAGAAAATCACCAAGCAGGGATTTCTCTGTGTCATAATGTGGTATTGTTCCTTTTACCTGTGTTTGAAGAGAGACAGTGCTCTGTACTCTTTTCAACATTCTTCCTTAATAGGATCTTCCCAGAGAAATACCAGGAGTGATGGGCAAGCTGTCAGCTAGGCAAATGTGTCCATCTTACTTGCTCACTATTACTCATTTTCTCATAAGGCCACTGGCCAAACTTCTGTACTCCCCATCAGAAGGTCCTGGAATATAATTTGGAAACCAGTGTGCCAATGTAATGTAGTTCATGTACTATCAATAACAGATGCCTCAAATGCACCAGAATTTTGGAAATCAGCACAGAAGGTGTGTGCGTGTAAATTGTCTGAGTTGCCTATACGCAAAATGGCTATTGGAACTTATGAAAAATTATGAAAAGCTTCCAAAACAAAATAAATAGCATCCATCTGTTGGTTGTTTACTGTATCTCACATGACTTCAACATGTCTGATGCTCTCATCTCACACATTTAGTTAGGCAAACAAGAAACACAGACGGCTGGTGCCAAGTCCAGAACAGAGGATTTGGTATTAAAAATGTAATGTTAACATGCTTTATCTTAAGATTGTGGTTATTTCACGAAACATTCTGAATGATAAAGAGCCACATTTTGTCATATGAAAGTATCTCCATATTTCTGAATGGGGGCATAACAATATTCTTCCTTTCATTATACATAGTTCCCAATCTATGGTTATGCTAGCTGTGGGTGATGGGAATTATGGTCGGAATTATTAGAGGTTACACCTACAAAAGTCTGAGATCATATCTATAAATCAAGTATAAGACCCTGGTAGCTACATCTGCTTTGAGCAGCCAGGTTTTAGACATCAAAGATTACATTTCTGAATGACTGGTTTTATAGGAGAATCCCTTTCCCATTTTATTTGTGGTATTCCCACCTACAGACTTTGGAATGGGCCCTTTTATTTGGGTAACAAATTGTTTAGGAGTAATCTATTCATTGTAGTCATTACATCTGGAAATATTTAATGAACCCATGAGAGAACATTCTAATCATATTTAACTGCATAAAGTTGTTAATTAAATCAATGTAATTAACTTAAAGATCAAAAACCAAAAAAAACTACTTTCATTGAGAGTACCACAGCTATAAAAAAAATCTGACAAGTCCAATTGTGCTGAACCTCCTTCCCCTATCTATCTGTGATGGACTTAATATTATTTTAATAATATTAAATTATTAATACTAATATTATTAATATTGTTTTGTCCGGAAAACACGAGGTAGACCGGGTTCCAACAGCAACGTCTTTATTTTAAGTCAGGATGTAGAATAGGAATATTGGCTCAANAAGGAACCAATCCCTTATCGTTTTTAGTAGCCAATGGGAATGCATTATTTGAAGCCGGTTATTTGCATACAGAACAAATATGATTCCCAATCTATCTGTGGTGGACTTAAAATACTAGAAGTATTTCCATTTCAAAATTGAATGAGTTCATATTTTAAAATAATGAGTTTGAAGGTGCAATTTAACTTTAAAACATAAGAACAGAAATTTGAGGTCACTATTTCAGATTTAAATAAAAGAAACTTACATATATTGTATGGAATTACAGCATATCATAAACCACTTATCAGATATTGTCAAGTATTATTACATTTTAAGTTTTAAATGTTGAGTTCTGCCTGTCTGACAACTATTAAAACATTAAACTTCAATGTAGAAGAGCTCTTGGAAAGCATCAAAAGCTGGTCTTTTATCCACCTCCTTTCAAATACTGCCAAATATTGATTAATACTGTACTACTAAATATTTGGTTTTTCAAATGCTGAAAGGGAATTCAAAATATTTACAAACCAAGATCATAGTACAGATGCCGCCATCGATTGCTTTACGAAACATATCTTACATATTCCCTTACTTTTGCCAAATTATTTTCTCCTATCAAAACATATTTTCAGAGATCTGTCCAGAACACAATTTAGGCGAAATTGTGTAATGTTCTTTTTTTCATTTTCAAAAAGTATTATATTTGATTACGCCATTGCCAGATTAAGAATTACAAAATATTTATAAAGTAATACCAGCCTTTATACCTCCTTTATATTCAAAAAAATATGTAACAAAAATTTAATCTAGGCATTTTGTCTTAAAGCAATCAATTGGCTATCCTAATGAAGCACTATAAGAACCACAGACTCAGTGATTCAAGTTATAGCTAACCAAATTTATCTGGAAGTAGGCTTATTTTAAGAAAACATTCAAACTGATAATATCATTAAACATGCTTCACTTTGCCTTTATCAATAGAATGTTTATCAAAATAAACATATGAGACTGCTTGCATTCATATCTTGAAAAGACATTGCGTGCATTGTAGGAAATCTTCCTCTTTGAGTCCAGTTGAACATCTAGGATCTTTCAGAAAGGATTTAAGACACCAGATCAGAGATAGAACAAGGGTGAGGTTATTAAGCCCTTCTGCAGTTGAGACTTACTCTTGGTTAAAAAGGAGAGAGCCAGGATAAGTGGAACTGGAGGATTTACCTTTTCTGAAATTACTTATCTGTTCTGTGTTTATTCAGTTGGAACAACACAGAAATCGAGTTGGTGTTGCTTATTATTTCTTGCTTCCTTTATTCTTTTCATTATATTGTTTGTATATTACTGCTCTTCAGTCAATTTTGCTTGTAAAAGTGCTAGGAGAGCAGATCTTAACTGAAAAGTTGAGTGTGGAAAATGGGATAATCCCAGAGCCCACATTAGGGTAGTAGCTTACCATGATAATCTTCTAAAACAGTGATTGCCAACTGGTAGGCTGCGACCCACAGGTGGTCTGCAAGAAAATTTTGGTCCGCAGAGAAATATCACCCCCCAAGAGCACTCCCATAAAGCAATTAATCCAGGCTGCACAGGAACACAAGGCTGTGCCACCCCTATGGCCCATGGGAACCCTCCCTTGCCTGCTAATTGTTATTTTTCCATTTTCTGACCTTCAGCTATTCTGCTGTGCCGGGAGATTTAGATTAGTTCGTCCTCCCTTAGGACTGAAGATTCTATTATTCAGTGCAGACTCAGATAGCCGATGGCAGAAACACAGATCTCTAAATAAATCTGTGATTCTGTGAGCAATACAATCTGCCTGCCTGCTTTGCCTGATTTTGAGTAAAAGTTGCTCTTTTTTTTACAAAAAATTCAATATTTACATACATGGTGTGTTGTGAGTTAATTTTGTGAGTTTTCTTGCTAGCAAATTTATGAGTTTGCTTTCAAGCAAATTTTATCTGACAGATTCAGCTAGCCGATGGCAGAAAGATAGATCTCTGAATGAATCTGTGATTCTGTGAGTAACTCAATCTTGAGCTTGTGTGATAGATAGGGCTCTGGCCTAATAGGGTGCTTTATGGAGGGTGCAGGCACAATTAAACACAAAGATAAAACAGTCCACAAAATACCCTCAAAATTGAATTCCTAACTTCACTTGTTTGGGATGAGGCACTTATAAAGAGTACTGAGAAACTTATATAATGGCTGCCATGCTTACATAAGTTTCTCACTACATAGGATATAAAAAAATTGTTATAAATTTTTCTCAAGCATTTTGAAATCTAAGGGAGTATTGCCTTAATACAGATTTTGGTATGTTTTTCTGGTCAAAACACAGATTTTGCTGCATAATTTGAGAAATAAAATAAAGTACATGTAAGAAACCATGAATATAATCAGCTACAAATCTCTGCACTGAAGAGGATGCATAAGAAATATTTGCAAAAAGGTGTCATTGTTTCATGTGGAGGCTTTTATTTCTTCTTAGTGATCCATTAAAACATAAGTTTTGCCCAAACATTTGCATGCAACTTTATGACAAAAACAAATTTTACAAGGTGTGGTAAAGTTTAAGAGAAGTAAAACTCCACAGCAAACATTCTTCTATAGAATATGCATTTGAGTATATCACAATGCAGCACAGCTGCAACCAGCCTGGTTGGTTCTCGGTTTGGAGCCTGTCTTATGTGTTTACCTGCAAATGAATCTCAAATGCTACTGCAATGGGCTGTATCCAAGATGAGTGGGGGGAAGCAAGCAGCTCTTCTAAAGCATCTACAACACTGATTTTTTTCACTTACATAAGCAAACTACCTTGGCTATAAGAGTTTTAGCTGAAAAAATAGATAAATGATAGAAAAGATAGGTAGGAGGTAGGTAGGTAGGTGGGTAGAGACAGACAGACAGACAGACACACACACACACACACACACTGCATTTAAAGGGATTCTTTCTTGAAGCAAGAAAGCACCCTGGATGGGATGTGTGTACAATTAAACAAAGCAAACATTCACAAGAAGACGAGGGCATTTGCATTCTTCTTTGGGCTTCCCAGGCAGGGAGATGTTAGTGAATCACAGGCAGAAAAGGTCAGGAAGGGCCAAATCCCCTGCTGGGGCAAATGGCAATGAGATAGTTACATTAAACATCAGTGTAATAATGCCAAGAAAACAGAGCAATACTATCAATTGAACTGCTGTCATTATGAGACCCATTTTACCCCTGCCTTCATCCACAGAAGCAATAAGCATTTAGCTCTCTCCATTTTAGATGCTCATCAACCCTTAAGAAAGTGTATACAAGAGCATAATTGGCCATAAATCACCCATTAATCTTGATACTGGACAAGCTTTTGAACTCTATATCTTATCTTAATCTAATCTATCATTTGGGTTTAATAATTGTGTTACACAAGGTTCAGAGAGGCTTGGGTTCAAATCACTTCTCGGAAGACCTTGGTTCTTCTTAAAACATATTAATGAGGAAAACAAGAACCAATCTTTGAAATGACAATCTGATTTGTAGAAATCAAATGTTCTATTTTGCTACATGTATACTAAACATTTCCCACCATTATTAAAATGGTATTGAAGTAGGAACCAGCAAGAAATGAAGAGGTGAGAATGATTAAAAGAAAGAATAGATTCCTTTTTTATAGCTTTGGGGGGGACTTCAATTTTGAAGTTGAAAAATAATGATTTTGGTTTCAATATCCATGTTCAGATTAGTTCTGCTGTCCTGCTGAAGCACAAAGTTCAGGCCATTTCTCCATATCTGATTTTGCCACGTCTAGTCACTTACTTTTCAATGGAAAAGCAAAGATAGGACTATAGGTGCATCTATTTTATATAAGACATTCTTTATGAAGCAGATTATGTGTACAAAGACCAGTTTGTTGGGTAGCTATAGCTCCACACTTTTTCCTAACAGAGTTTGCTAAAATAGTTTTTTAAAAATTCTTCAGAGGGTAGTGCAGAATGCTTATTTTAGACACTTTCCTCATTCAGGCTGGATCAAACATTTTCCATCAATGTTTTTCCTCTTTGAAGTCATGGGCCAATAAACTGGAGGCTAACAGAATGCTTAGTTATTTTTTACATTCCTAGCCCATGTTTCCTCTTAATACTTTCTCCTCTGAGTTCCACAAACAATAACTTAGCATGTGCTAAGAGAGAAAATGACTTCTCCCAAGTCACCCAAGTGAATTTCCATAGCTGAGGCAAACTTGAGTCTGGTTGTCTCCACTCTTAGTCCAACATCTTCATCCCTAATACTGGTA
The DNA here is from genome assembly GCA_004320025.1 of Laticauda laticaudata. NCBI lineage: Eukaryota > Metazoa > Chordata > Lepidosauria > Squamata > Elapidae > Laticauda > Laticauda laticaudata. Next base: position 5,051 of record BHFT01000735.1, on the reverse strand, counting down.
TAACTCTTGGAATTGTATTTTAATTTACTGGCTTGAATGCCTTGAATGGAAAGGATTAATGCAGCAGATTATTAAAAATACTGAATTAGACTCTGCCTAGATTCCTGTTCTTGTGTGAGGGCCAACCAATTCCTTTTGTGAGGTGGAAGCGGATAAAAAAACCACCAAAAGATTCGTTGATCCAAGGAAAACAAGGTTTTATTCACGTGTCTGCAGAGACGGGTCCCCTCAGGTATGAAGGAACACAGAGCAAAATTCAGGCAGCATTTTTATCCCCTCTTACGAAGGCCTTGGCTGCACATTCCTTTCCTGTTTTCAAATTGCTACATATATTTCGAAGGTTCATTACTAGCTCCTTATCTAAGCATAAAAGTAGTTATACGGTTTCTGACATTCGCAGCACTTTATTACAGTTCCCCATTGTTTAGCCTATCTTGTTTTTTTTCTCTTGTGGCACAAACTGAACACTTTCTTATTTAACAGAACTAACTTGAAGTTTTGAGACACACTTCCTTATTCAATTTCCATGGGCCATCCAACATGGTTCGGTTCTGCTCACAAAATCACCCCCTTTTTTCTTTTTCCATCATGTCTCAAACTCAAAGAGCAGATCCTCTGCTTCTTTCAGAGTGATTTCTTTCTGATACATTCACTTAGAGGTTCTGCTCTCCTGCTTCTTCTCAAATCTTGAACCCAAGGATTTCCCTATCTTCCCACATGTTGTTATTGCACCAGGGAGAACACTTGAACCAACAACACGACATATACACAGCATATAATAATCAATATAATTCCCATTAGGGTAGATCTAAACCAAGTGGAATGGGAAGCCAAGACCATAGTGTCTTCGCCCAAAACAGGTCGGTCCTGGCAAATGAGGAGTCACCTCGCCTTCTGTTGACTAAATGGATTAGAGCGAAATACGTTCTTCCATTACTTTTACTGTCTTTTGTAATATTGGGTTGGAAATCATGGATGTATACACAGCAATTGTCGAATGAATCAAGAAGGGACACACCACCCCCTTTTGTAGCTAATACAATCAAAGCTACCTATTTTGAGAGGGAACCTGTCTTACTTCAGAAAGCTCAGGTTGTTGAATCATTTTATATTCTTTATTACATTGAACTTGTTACTGTGAAGTTATTGAGAAAATATGTATATCTCGGAGTTCATGCCTATTCCCATTGGTGTTTATTATACCGAGCGGAGATTTGGGTCCAGAAGTCTCTTCGGGTAAAGGCCAGATTCTGGGTCTCTTTTACTTACGTATCGCGGCCTTGGGAAGGCCATCAAGTTTTATATCACACGTGTATCAACATAAACAGTGTACAATGTACCACTCCAGTTTAAGGTGGTATCTTCCCTGTATTGCCATATTTCCAACACAAAACCCACCTAAAGTTTTCCAGTAGCATAAGGTCTGTTGTGATGTTCGGGTCCAATTGGATCATATCTTCAAATGCATACACATCTGAATTACTGATCTTGGATTTAAAATAATCTAACTTATTGATAACTTTGGTATAGCTATGGTTACTACAGGATGATGGCATTTATCAAAAGTTCTTATTACCATTTTCCCAATCTCGCTAAAGGAGCCCTTCTAGTTCCATTTCTCCTAAAAAACACACCATACGCCGGTTTCCCTTAAATGGAACAAGAAATCTTCCTGTTATATTTCGTTCTACACCAATATTTTTCTGTCCCGTGGCCCCTGTGTCTTTAGCTGACTAATGTGTTGAAAGTTCTGATCCAAGTGGAAATTGCGTGTAGGATTAATTTACCTTCACCTGTTCTGTCCTGGCAGTGTGCATGCAAATACAGCCAATGCTTGGTGGATGTTCAATGGGAATGTGGAACTTCTTTGAGATTCCTTTTATGATCAACATTGGTCATCCACAAGTCCAGTTCCCAAGTCAACCTGCAGGTCCAACATATTGTGAACTACTTTGATGTATTTAGTGTAAATATTAGTTGCCAAACAAATAGTCCTTTCGCCAAGAGTTCAGCCGACATCTCCATGGTGGTTTCTGCTGGCTATTTCTTCCAAGGTTAACCTTTAACGGCTGACCGTCCACTGGGACTGCCTTTCCAAGGTTTTTCTGGTTCCGGTGCTTTCTTGACTCTGCTGTAATGCGGAAACTCAGGCTCCTTTCTGAGTACGGACTGCAGATTATCGTCAGTCTACACCCTGGTAACGGACCTTCCAGCTAGGTTGCAGTTTTTCACTCCTCCAAGTCTGTATATCGATTATGGAGCGCCAGTCTCCAGCCTTCACGTGTGGGGTTTGGCTATTTGCAGCAAAGTGTGGGTCATTGCACCAACGTCCCGATGTTTGTGAAGAGAAAGGCAAATACCGGGAACAGTGCAGCAAATATTTCCGAGGAACAAGTCCCTGAACTCTGGAAGGGATTGCTGAGTTTGGCCAAATAGGGTCTCCCCATCAGCAATTTCAAAAAAGACGAAACCCCTGTGTCTTTCCTTGCAATATTCCTGATCTCCTGAACAGAGCTAAGGGAAGAATTCTTTGTCCATGCGGCAAGCCATTTTACAACGTTTGTAGTTTTGGTCAAGTGTTTCTTCAGTTCCGCATTTGCTTTTTTCAATTTTTTCCACTGGATTCAGGATGCCATGGCGTGTGTAATTACCATTTCCACCCCGACCACCTCCATTACCCTTTGCAGAACCTTTTTGGGTGAAATGAGTTTCCTCTGTCTGAATTCTATTGTTTCCATCATCTCATATCGGGGATAATCTGTTCTAGTAAGATCTTTGTTACTTGTGGGAGCTGTGGCCTCTCTAGTGGGGATAAGCTGCTACCCACCCCGTTAGTTGATCTTTGATCACAAGCAGGTATTCAACCCCCCTTTTCTGGCAAGTCAGTGAAACTCAATTTGTGCTCTCTGAAAAAAGCAACCCACGAAGGGTTGCCCTTCCCATTCTCTTTTGCGTGCGCTTTTCTTATTTACTTTCAAAACAAATCAAACATTTTCCACGGATGCCTGAGCCTACTGTCCACATTCCCCAGACTCCAATAGTGAGGTTTAACGGACATGACCAAGGCCTCCGTTCCCCAATGTCCTCTTCATGAACTTTCTCCAATATTCCCTCTATAACAATGGGTGACACCCACCTTGACTCCCTCTGACGTCTTCCATCCCCTCTGGGTTTTGACACATCCCTCTTTCTCCAACTCCAACTTTTCCTTTTTCTCTGGCTCCCATTCCTCCTCTCAATCCGTCCTTTTCCAGTGATTTGTATGAAGTACCATTTACCAGAAGCTGCTAATCTCCCCTGCAATTGCCCTTCGCCGCACTTGTCCGCCATCGGTTCCACAGAACCGTCTGGTGGTGTTTCCGTTTCTGAGTGGTGCGCTGCACGACACCATTTGATACTTGGCTGGCAGAGTTGCCTCTTAAGTTTGCGTCTACTAACTGCACTGTGCCTCGTATGTTGCTTGCGCGCATCCGCCTTAATATACCCTTTCTTCCAGATTTCCCAGAAACGATGTGCACCACCCCCATGCATACTTGGAATCAGTCCAAATCGTTACTTCTATCCCCTCAGCCAATTCCAAGGGCTCTGGTCAGGGCAAACAATTTCACAATTTCTGAAGCTGACCGAAACAGCTGGAAGTGATCCCTTTTCTCTATTACCTCCACTTCCCCGTTATATTGCAAACCCAGACTTTTTCGCTTTCCATTTTCTACTTGCTAGATCCATCTATTAACCACCTGCTCTTCCCTTCTCCAAAGAATCTCTTCCAAATCCTCTCTAACCTTCGTCAGTGAGATCCACTTTGCAATAGACAATCATGGTCTGTTCACGGTTCCCCACGCCGCCTTTCCCTCCAAGGAATTCTGCTGGATTTAGAATTCTTGTCTGTTCCTATCACCAACATCAGGACTGGTTCTCAATGGTTTCATACTTCAATATCCTCCGTTCGGTCACTCCAAGTGATAAGCCAGCTGGCTTCAACACGAGTTGACCTGATGAGGGCGAATGCACCAACCAAAGCCTTCCCCCAAAGGGTTAACTTTTTTGCTCTCCACCACCCAACATGCTGGTTGCTGCCACAGCCTGAACACAAACTGGCCATATCCTTTCACAACCGGCATCCAAACCCTTGCTTAGGAAAGCTATGGCTGGTTACTGCCCCCCCTCTTTTGGGCAAGGACTCCAGCTGCTGTTCCTGCAGCCACCGCCACATACAATGAAACGGTATAGTTTCAGTTTGGCAAGCTAAAAACCGGAGCGGTTTGACAAAGCCTTCTTCCAGCTCTTCCCACCTTTCACTATCTCCCTCCTCCCGTCTAGTGTGCTCTCCCTTTCAGGCAGCTTTTCTATGCAAAATTTGTTGCCAACACTGTTGAATTGGTCTACCCAGATTCTACAAATACCCCAATAATCCAGCGCTTTTCCGCCACCTGCTGTCTTGTTTCCTGGGAGGAGCCAAGCTTCTGATCCCCTATTCACCCTTTCAGAGGTCCAAGGACCTCACCTTCCTGCTGAATGTAATGTCCCCAAAATATTTCACTTTTTTTTTTCACGTCCTACTACCCCCTTTCAGCCTCCTGCCCACAGAACATCTGATGATATCTTCTCCTCATCTTCATTTTGACATACACATGCAAAACTGTTCTTCCTTTCTATCCACAATTCTATCCCAAAAACATCCAACAAGTATTTCCTGGCATAAGTTCACCCCGTGAATCCGAAATATAATATTTTTCGGTTTTAGTAAACCACATCATTCAAATTCCAATCTCAACCTCCTTCCAAATCTTGAACCCTCTTGGGAATTTCCCACTTCACACCCCAACCACTTTTTAAAGTCTGGTTTTGACCTGATGCTCCCCTCTACCCGGAATCGCATACAGATGGTCCGGTCTTCGCGCCGAGATCGTTCGATCAAGGAACAGCGTTCCTGATAGTCAGGACCACTAACACATTTACCAATGGCTGTCCCGCAGGGTTCCCTCTTGGGAGCCAGAACTTCCCTACGTAACAGGGCATAGCTTCATTCTCTGTGGTTTTTGGGACTATTC
>BHFT01000734.1:0-27076 GCA_004320025.1 Laticauda laticaudata | reverse complement strand
ATACTTCCCACATGCGCAGTGAACGCTTTGCATCCGATATACATTCGCGCGGCATCCGCTTTGCTTCCTATAGGCATCCGTGATGCATCTGCATCATCTGCTACGCATCCACCCCTTCCGTTATGTGTCCACTTCGCAATTCTCCCCTGGAAGCCCTTCAGAGGTGTCATCTGCTTCCATCCGCTGTCATCCGCTAGGCTTCCTATGAACATCCATTTAACATGCCCACTACGTACTACCCATGTCCGTTCTTTTCCGTTTTTTTCTGTTCTGTTTATGCCAATTTTTGCCACTTTTTGGAGTGGATGACAACAGATGGAGCCACTTCCAAAATGTTGCTCGTCGGCTGTGTCCTTTATACATACGTTTTGCGTCCGTCGGCCAGTGGGACCCAGCCTTAAAGTTGCGAAGGTTGGACATGCTTACTCTATGATAGGGCTGTCAAACTCCTGGCGCACGGGCTGGAGGCTTCATGTGCTGGCCACACCTATTCCTGGTTTAGCGAAGGGAAAAAAAAGTCCCGATGCATCACGTGCCACTACTGTGACAACATGAGTTTGACAGCTCTACTCCATGATATCCTGTTTGAGTCTGAAATAATACCTTACTGCATTATGACTTTATTTAGTTATAAATCAATGAATACATTTATTTATTTATTACATTTATTATAGTCATCTCTTTTTAAACAGACCACTTGTCTTTCCAAAGACATATAATATAATGTATGTAGTTATTGGTACATAATACTTATTGCTACATAAAAAAATTGTGAATCTTTGGCTTTAATGATGATTTGAGCCTCTTTCCTATTAATAGTTTTGTTGTAATTTGTTCCCTTTCCTCCTCTTCTGTGCTTCGATTTTTTAGATTCTCAGTTCAGATTCATTTTCTGTTAAATGTTGAGGTTTGTTAGCATCTTGGTACAAAACTGTCTGTAGAGGTTACTTTGCAGCTTGTGATCTGTTCCCAGTATAATTTCATGTACCATACATATATTAATAGAATTGTTCACACACAGCCAAAAAAGCAAATGTCCCTTGTTATGTTTTATTAAACAGTTGGCATGGAATTGGTATAATTTCCTCCATGACGCAGATGCTTGCAATTCTGTTTTCTGCAGATGGTTTGCCAGGCCCTGCAGATACAGTAACTTGATCTTCCTATGCTGTACAGATCTGAAACAGAACGATCCATTGTTTTCAGATCGCTCCTTCACTTCTTGAACTGCAAAGGTTAATTCCAAGTTTTCCTCCCACTGGATTTAATTTTCAGGCTATTCCCTGAGGCAAGGCTTTACAGAACTTCGCTTCAAGCAGTGCCTATTTGGTTGGAAGATGGAAAGGACTACAGGCTATAGGCACTGTTGATGCATTTGTAATAACATACACAGGGAAGATCTGACCCATTATTTATTATATTAAATGCTGTAAGCTGCAGAGGTGGCATTCAGCAGGTTCTGACCAGTTCTGGAGAATCGGTAGTGGAAATTTTGAGTAGTTTGGAGAACTGGCAAATACCACCTCTGACTGCCCCTGCCCCCATCTGTTCTCTGCCTCCTGAGTCCCAGGTGCTCGGCTGGGTCTTCTTTTGTTGCCTTGCACAGGAGAACGGAGCTGGAAAGCAGTTTAATGGGGTGGGGAAGGAAATAAGGATTTTGCAGTAACCTTCCCCCTGGAGTGGGGTGGGAATGGAGATTTTACAATATCCTTCCCCTCCCATGCCCACCAAGCCACGCCCACAGAACCGGTAAACAAATTTTTGAATCCCACCACTAGTAAGCTGCCTGGAGTCACCTATGTGTGAGTTGGGTAGCTATATAAATTTGTTTAACTAACCAACAAACAATAACATTGTAAACTTTATCAGGAACCCACAACTAAATTCCATATACTCTTGTTAATCTAACTGAATCAATCTAGTTTAAAAGAAAAAAAATGGTTGTTGTTTGATGAAGACAGACATGTAACAAAACAACTTGCAATGTTTTCAATGATTGCAGGGAAGATACAAGAGCACATCCTGACAAATGGCACTGTTCATATTAGAGGGGGTTCTTTGAACTGATATAATTGCTGTAATTTTATATGTATTTTGGTTGGAAATAAAATATTTAAATAAAAAAGAATCCAGCAATATTCCAATTATTACAACTGAAAAAATATTTTCTACTTGTATCATATGCTGTTTTCATTCAGGTTTTACCTCTGAAAGGATGCTGTATCTCTGTTGTCATGTAAAGTACATCTTTTCAACCAGGTTTCCATGTATGACTGCCACATCTCTCTCTCTCCTTAAATATATGGTTTTTGCCTTTTCTCTGTGTATTTTCAGTGCATTTGTGTAATATTTGTTTTTTTTAACTTGTTTAACTCACTGCTCTGAGATACTTCATAAGAAGATACACACATACATACATACATACATACATACATATACATACACATACATACACACATACATACATATATATATGTGTGGTTGTGTGTATTAAATAAATAATAATACAAAATAGGTTACCAAGAAACAAGTCTTTGCTGCAGTGCAGAGGATGGGATTCAGTTTTTGAATTCTTAATTCAAGCAATATAATCTTATAAGCTTATTTGTAGCTTGTGTGTTAATCAAAGTCAGATCCCTGGGCTGCTTTTGGAAATTTTTTTATCTGGGAATGTACAATCTTGCAGAGATTTATGCTGTTGCACCTATATATAATATGATCAGGCAACCAATTGATTCACAATGCTCACTGGAACAATTTCTATAACTATACAAAAACATTACTTATATCAATCTGATATAAATTGATAACCTGATACACAAAATAAATGATTATGGATTTAACTTTATTAGGTATAGATTGTATCGAACATAATATGGCTTGATGCCTGGCCAGTTATTTACTTCAACTTAATGATGATTAAACTACTTACTGGGAATCCTCTTCATAATTTCAAATGGGATCAGTAGTTTTCCATAGGCTAGCATATTAATACACCTTCCTTCCTTCCTTCCTTCCTTCCTTCCTTCCTTCCTTCCTTCCTTCCTTCCTTCCTTCCTTCCTTCCTTTTTCCAGGCAAAGAATAAAAAATAGCAGAAAATATGCCTATCTGTATATGTGGAGATTGAACTGAGCTAACAAACTGACATATTTATAGCTGTTAGGATTCTTCCTTTAATACTCACTTCAGTATTAATGAAAACATAGAATAATTACTACAAGCCTAACACATTATCCATCGCCAGTCCTAGTCAACATGATGCTATTCTAGTGTTAATTGGCATGATCTTTGTCTGGCCAAATTCCAGTCCCAGCATCCCGTGTGCTCTTACACACACACACAAACACACACACACACACACACAGACATACAAACACAGACACACACAGACACAATCATCTTTCCTTTTATCTTCTTCAAGGCAAACCTGTTTCAAAATCTGAGGATGAAAATCAGGTGCTGGAGGGATGTACACTTTCCAGCATTTCACAAATTACAATGCTAATACTCCTGTACATTTGCAGATAACCCAAACTTTGAGGTGCCTGAAATAGAAAGAATGGGAAGAGTTGGGAGATACATCAATCAAACTCAAAAGCCAAGTCAGTGTATTTTAAAATAGACACACACATCCTTTTATTGAAAGAATTTAGAGGACATTTGTCCCAGGTTTAGACTATCTAGACTCTGCAAAAATGAGAAAATCATGTGGCATGCTTTTATAAAAAGGTATAGAAGGAGAATAATTTTTTTTTGCTTTCATCTGATAAAACATATGATTCATTTCTCAAAGAAATATATTTCTGCTTGGTTTTCTGGCCTGGCTATTGTCATCAGCATTTAAATAGATCTATCAACTAGGATGTGTATACTAAGGCAAAATATGTTTTCAAGTATGATTGCATCTACTGTAATATAACATAGCTGAAGTAAAATTGAAATTTTGAAAGAAAGAAAGAAATCAACTAGGAACAAGTTCCTAATATTCACTGCCTTTTCCACAGCATTATGTATCATTGAATATATATACATTTCCACTTATTCTTCAATTTTTATTGGAGGTTTTTTCTTATTAATTTTATACTGTATTTTATTTGGTTGTTTTGAGCTTCTCAGAGCCATTCTGGAATTGGGCAATGCCTTGCCTGCAGTACAAGAGTGGTGGATACAGAAGAACAAGGTATCAAAAAATAGAAAAACAAAAACATATTCAATCCCAAAGTGGAAGATCAGACTGGAGGCCCAAATAAAGAACTAAAGGCGCGGTCCCACTGGCCGACGGATGCAAAACGTATGCATAAAGGACACAGCGGATGAGCAACATTTTGGAAGTGGCTCCATCCGTTGTCATCGGCTCCAAAAAGTGGTGAAAATTTGCATAAACAGAACGGAAAAGAACGGAAAAGAACGGACATGGACATGTGCGTAAGTACTGTAGTGAGATGTTAAAGGATGTTCATAGGAAGCTAGCGGATGACAGGCGGATGAAGCGGATGACACATCCGAAGGGGTTCCGGGGGAGAATTTGGAAGTGGATGCATAGCGGAAGGGGCGGATGCATAGCGTGATGAAGCTGATGCATCAGACGCCTATAGGAAACAAAGGGGATGCCGCGTGGATGTATATCAGATGCAAAGCGTTCACTTGCATGCGGGAGTATGAATGCGTCAGCTCCATGGATATAAAAGGATGCAGCACGCATGCAGTCAGCATATAGGGGAAGACATGCTGCCACATACATCTAGCAGGAACACCATGGTTTGTCAATCAGGCAAGAAGAGGAAGCCTGTCCTACTCGTTCCAGCCCTGGCAAGAAGGCCAGAACCAGCATCGCACACCCTGGCACTGACTCTGAAGCTGCTGCTGCTTGCTGCTGTGGTGGACCAGCCCCAAGGCCTCAAAGCCCTGCTGCTGAAGGCCCTGCTGCTCAAGCCCCTGAAGGCCTGCTGAGCCCCTGCAGAGGAGGAAGAGGCAAGGGAAGCAGAAGGGAGAGAGAATAGTACACACATTTCAGGAGCATGAGGATGAGGTGCTGGAATGGCTGAGGGAGAACGAGTACTCTGGAGAAGGGCTACAGATTGTATCGCGACACCAAGGAGAAGCAGGCAGCTTGGAGAGACAGGCAGAGAGCCTGGGTACCTGCCAGAGTACTCCTAGGATGTGAAAGCACATGCACACTGAAATGGTAAGCTACACTCAAGAAATCGGGCAGGCCGTGTCAAGCTCACTGACCGGGATATGTACGTCATGGCCAAGTGCAGTTTTTGGAGAGTGAGATCCGCCACTGAGGAGCAGCCCTCTGAGACCCCTCTCCTCAGACACCACGAGAAGCCAGCCCATGCTCAGCCCAGCAAGCCAGCGGAGCCAGTCCAGGCAGGTGTCTTCAGAGGGCACCACAGCAGAGGACTCCCCCCGACGCTGCACTCCCATGCCGACAGACTTGGGAGGATCCAGTGGAGGATGAACGCCCTGGTGTCACAAATGGAGGAAGAAGCAGCAGCCACCAAGGCGAACCTACCCCCACCCCAGGCTCCCAAAGGATGCAGCAGCAGAGAGCAGACTGGAGGGCCAGGACCACAGTGTGCTGTTGGAGATCAGGGACACAAGTGAAGACCAGCACAGAACTTCTCTCTCAGCTGGTCCACAGTGACATACCCCTCCGTGGCTGGAAGCCCTTTACACACCTACGTGAGCCAGACCCTCAGGGACCTGCCGAGGCCCAGGACCAGTTAATGAAGCAGAAGATCACAGCACTTCTGCACAACCCTCAAGCCCACTGAAGCGTGCTCCTACCCAGTCCAGGTCTGCTCCTCACCCCAGTGATGTCACACGCCCTTCCAACGGCTTTCAAACAGCCTCTCACCTGCCAAGGCTATGCCTAACTAGACCTTCCCACAGCAGAAGCAGAACTTCCCAGTCCAGCCCAGGTCATCGCACGCCATCAGACGACCACTCACCTCACCCACGCTGCAGACCAGGCCCAACTACACTCCTCCTCCTTACCCCACAGCCAAGCCCGTCAACGGACAATCTGTCATCAGATATTGGGCCTGACATCTCAAGTCATTAGATGAGGGCCTCTCAACCTCACGACTGAGTCAGCTCTCGACAGCTTCCTGAACACACCATCCCTGTTGTACCCTTGGGCGCAAGCACCACAATGGTGCCTCAGACAAGCACTCAAGCCCAGCCACCTCCACAGTCCTTGCCCGTTAACAGCTGAGACCATGGACATGACTCAGAGTGACGAGAATAGTGCAAGAGACTGAGTTGTCTTTTTTGTCTTAAGACACTTGACTGTGGTTCATTTTGCTTTTTAATAAAGTCATAAATTTACTAAGAAAGTTAATAATGGTTATCTTTGCTTAGAACACTTGGTTCATTTTTTTACTTAATAAGTGTTGGTGAAAACTTTGAAAAAATTGGGTAAGCTCTTGCATGCTTGTGGATTGATAAGGAATAGTTGTGGAACAGATAAACTCCAGTGCAAAGCATAGTGGAACTATATGGTCCACCATCCCAGCGATCCAGATGATTTTTCCCTTTTTATAGAAATGTTGGTTGTCCACTAGGTGTCCTTCTACATAATCTAGACATACTCACAGACATCCTAAATATTGAAATACATCCCAGATCCAAATGTTTGTCCGTTTTAATCCTTTATATATGAATGCATATGCTTACATCCTTTCTATTTCCGTGCTACTAACGCTGTGTAGACGTTCTGTGTACCTTTTGTTTCCTCCTCTTTCCATTTTCAGCTGCAGCGGATGTGAGTTGAGGGGATGGCCAGAGGATGTAGAGAGGAATAAGCGGACGTTTAACGGATGATACACGGACATAGAATGTTTGTTGCCCATATATGTTGTGGATGTACATCGTACGTGGCGGAAAAGTTCATCCCTTCACAAAGTTTGTGCAGCAAAACTTCTGGTGTGGATGAAATCTTCCAGTTGGACGGATGCTCAACCAGATAGAGCGTATGAAACACGTATGCAATGAGTACACAACAGATGCATAGCGTTTTCTTATGGATGGCAAGCTTTTTTTAATGTTTTACATCCTCTTTGCATCTGTAAGTGCAGTGAGACCGGGCCTTTAATATCAGATGCAAGTAATTTCAAGAACATAAAAGCAAAAAGTGAAGAATGGAAGGATCAAGACAAGCCTAATTTAAAAAAAGATTGGTTTAGCACCAGAAAAATTGAAGAAGCTTTGGAAAGCAACACATAACAGGAATAGTTGGAAAATTGCTGTGAAATTCATGCTGTGAGGTATGAATCATCCAATTTAAGCAAAACAGCAAATTCAGTCAGACCAGAGGTGATTTTACTGAAGTATAAAAAATAATAGAAATTCTGAAAATGGAAAACCAAACAAAAAGGAAACAATTCAGATTTGGAAAGATCTTTGGGAAATACAACTACAACAAAACCAATAAAAATGCTGAATGAATAAAAAATTTGAAGACAAAGTTTTAAAAATCAAATGGGAGAACTAATAATAACATCAGAAATGGTTAAAAATTGAATGAAAAGAATTAGAAACTGAACATCTCCTGGAAATGATCAGTTACATAGCTTTTGACTCGAAAGTCTGACTAGCTTACATCTAACCATAGCTAAACAATTAAGTATTAGGGAGACATCACTGACTGATTAATACCTGGATTTACTTATTTTTATTAGCTTCTGAAATTCTAATAAGGGTTTAGGAGAATCTGGTTTTGGTTCAGTCTGTTCTAAAAGACATCTATGATGAGTTGAATCATCTTTCCAAGTAATTGATTTAGATCTCCCCTACATTTTCTTTAGACTCTTAAGGGAAAGAGTTGTAAATATTGTTATACACAGATGTGTAGAGTGATTTCTCCAATTTACTGATAATCTCTAGCCACTCAAGGATATCCTCATAAAAATTGATATTCAATACGATCCTGTAAAAGTTTATGTGGAAATAGGGCTTACCATCTATAAATGTGTTAAGAATCTGGAGGGATAATAAGGATGGAAAGAGAATGATGTACTTCAGTGTGGTATATAAAATAACATGGATCACTTATGATTTCTCTATTTACATCCCTCCAATAATTGAGATACAAAAGTGCATTTATGCAGTGACAAAAAGCATAATTTTAGGTACAGCATTTCAATTGTATCTTAGTTAACAAGTTGCTCAAGAAGTTTACTTTTTGAGGAAGTTCTTGGTGCTCTCTAAGCTTGTTTTCTTGCAGAAGTTTCATTACCCTAACTAGGTAACGTCATCAGTGCTGGTTAAGGACTACAAGCCTTTGCAGATTATTTAGTTTTTATTTTAGAAGATCCACAAAATTTGCGACCAAAACTTATAGAAAATTTAGAGGAATTTGGAGAAGTTGCAAGGCTAAAAACTAATAAGGAAAAAACAAAAATAATTACAAAAAATATGACGAATAAACAAAAAAGAAGCACTGACTAAGATAATGGACATTCAGATAACAAATAAAGTAAAATACCTGGGAATTACAATTTCTGTGAGATGCATAACAATTAAAGATGACAACTACACTCCATTAATTAAACGTATAACAGAAGATTTGGAAAAATTGGNCTTGAAGGCTGACAATACTACCGAAATTATTGTTTCTCTTCCAAAACAGTCCCATAAAACTAGAAAAAAAAATCATCAATGATTTGGATAAATTAATACTGAAATTTATATGGCAAAAGAAAAAACCTAGAATTAAATTACATTTGCTGTAAGATGCCAAAAAAAGGGGTGGATTTGGCTTGCCTGATTGGGAAATTTATTATAGGGCTGCAACTCTCACATGGGTAAAAGATTGGATAAACCTTAAGAACAGAAGAACATTAGCTTTAGAAGGTCACAACTTACAGGCAGGATGGCACACTTTTTTATGGCAGGACAGACAAGAGATCTACAGATAGTTCCGAAGACACAAAATTAGGCATGTTATTGGCATGGAATAAAACTGGACGACAAATATATGTAGAAACACCAATATAGTTATCAACACTCTGATGTATCCACATTTGCTTCATCAAGGGAAAATTATTACCTATGAGAATATCTTAAATGAGAAAGGATAATTTAAATCAACGCAAGAACTGGAAGAACAAGGAGTGGATATAGAATGGTGGACTTACCTACAAGTCCAGTCAAGTTATAGGAAAGACATGGAAGATTGGGGAATTAGTAGACAAAAAACACAATTAGATGAAATATTATTGGGAACAGATGACAAATTGATAAGGAAAATTTATAGAGTACTATTGGAATGTAAATTAGAGGAAGAAAAAGAAAGAAATGATGGCATGGATCGAAGATTTTGGGCATTGCATAAATTTGGACAAATGGCAAATTCTATGGGAATGAAATAAAAGAATAACATTGGCCACATCATATAAAGAACATTTATATAAAATATTTTATAGATGGCATGTTCCTCCAACAAAATTGACTAAAATGTACCCAAATTTATCCCCTATATATTGGAAATGTGCTAAGGAAAATGGATCATATTATCACGTATGGATGGACTTGTAGGAAAGCCCAAAATTTTTGGCATAAAATCCAGAGCTGGTTAGAAGAGATGTGTGAAACTAAAGTAGAATATGAACCAGAATTTTTCTTATTGGGAATCAATTTAGAGAGATATAACAAAAATATATCTAATAATACTTGTAATTATAGCTGCTCAAAATAGTTTATGCTCAAAAATGGAAATGTAAGGAAATTCCAAATGAAATAGAGATAATTAGAAAGATATGGACATGTGCAGAAATGGACAAATTGATGCAAGAATTAAAAAATAAAGACGAATCTGAATACTGTAAAATGTGGGAAAAATTTTACCATTGTTTGGAAAAAAGGATCAGGATTATTAAAATGACTAATATTAATGTATATATTATATATTATGTATATTGTATGTAAATATGTGTTCTTCATATGAATTAGCGATGTAAGACAACTAGGTATATCAGGATGATTACACCATGTTCATTGTTTTTAAATGTTTTTTTTCTTTGTTTAATAACAATTTTAAAAAAAAGGAGTGGTGCTCCCTGTCTGTGTGGGTGGAAACTGTCTTAGAGATTCTTTGATTGGGCTGTTTACTGATGGCTCTTTGGCAGTTCCTTGATTGGGATATTGTTTACTTGATTGTTGGTCTGAAGTTGACCTTGGAGTTAACCTATGCTGAACTGGTTGCTGATTACTGGTGGAGAGGTGCTGAATCTCTGTTCTTTTGGGGGCTTTTTTTGCATAGACTATAGATATTGCATAGACTATAGATATTGTTTGTGTCTCTGATTTGGCAGAGTGCCAGGCTTCTAGAAATTCTCTGGCATTTTTTGGACTTGGCCTTTCAATTTTCCAATTGAAACTATGATCAAATCTGTCTGCATGTTGTGAAATTAAAGAATTTTCATCACACCTGCTGACCGCCAGTTCATGTTCATGGATGCGTTCTGCCACTCTTCTGCCTGTTTGTCGTGCAGAACAGTTGTTGCAATTCTTACATTGTATGTTGCAGATGACTCCCTTTCCCCCCCTGGGGTTTCTGGCTCTTTTGGTTTGCTTAGGAGCTACATTTACTTTTTAGATACTTTTTGGATAGTATAAAGAAAATATAAGAAAATTAACCAAGTAATTTCCATTCTTTTCCACACTTGAATTTTTATAAAGTTGAAATCAGTTTTACTTTAGATTAAATATAAAGGATGGACAACGTGGGGCTTTCACATATTTTGAATTACAATTTCTACAAATCCATGCCATTGGCCATGTTGGCTTGGACTGTGAGAGTTAAATTGAAAAACATCTGGGAAACATCAGGTTGTTTATACTGCCATCTGCTATGCCAAAGGACTTCTTTTTCCATTTTACTCTTCAGTGCCTCATTTTATTCTATCATTAGAATTCATATCCCAGTCTCATGAAAACAGATGTTCTCAGCATGATGAAAAGTAATAGAGAATACAGTAACATCTATCAATAGAAATACCAAAAATAATAATTAAAAAATACTTAATATTATAGGACACTTGGCAATGCTGATAGTATGAAGGTTGCCTGGACAAGCAAATGTGTTGTCAGTTAGAGGAAACATTCCATTTTTCACTTTGACAATTTAGAGTAGATAATAATTTTAAAAATGCCTAAAACTAAATATAAAGCATCAATATTTAAAATAGAGTATTAACTGAAAATTATTAGATTGAATAAACCTGTAATACTGCCAAACAAGAATACTCCATGACTGTCAATGCAGAATATTTTTGTGTCTTAGACACCATACCTGCAAAAAATATTTTGTAGTTAAATAGAATAATCTGGGTATGTTCTACACCAACCAATACAAAAAAATTTCCAAAACAGTTTGTAAATTTTCCCTCCCACCTATGATAATTTAGTTTTAAAATAATTTTTATTTTACTTAGGGACAAACACATGCCTTTTAAAAAAAAACTTTTCTTGAGAGAATTTCTTAAATATTTGGGCCAAAAGTGTATTGCAGCTGTCAAAAAAGCTAACACAGTCCTAGGCTGCCTTAACAAACAGATAGAATCAAGAACTGTTAGTATAGGTTCTTAAGTGAGGATCTCACATAACTATGACTCCTTCCCTTCCCTTCCCTTCCCTTCCCTTCTTTGGGGAATGGGGGTGGGGAATAGGCTTGTCTTGCAGAAACTTCAGGTATCCATTTTTCCCCTTAATACTCTCCATGCTTGCTAATAAATTGGGCTCATTTGGAGTCTAGCTCTTCCAACTTTTAAAATATAAACATGGCATTCAAAGTTCAGTGCAACCTTTTTGCCAAGCGATATTATACTGTAGATAAACTAGCTGTTGTAAATGAAGGAACACCATTGAGTCCTCTCTCAGGAATTTAAACAAAGTTTTTCTAGGGCAAGAGCCAATTCACTGTCTAATTACAATTCCGGTTCATCTCTTTTTCTTTAATTTATCATTTATCAACTTACTGTTGATGCAAAATGCAAAAGATGATGAGCCATCAGTGAGAAAAGCATTGGAAATTTAATTGACAAAATTAGTTTGAAGGCAATAACCATTCAGAATAATTTCAATAAGCTGATTACAAACTAACATGAAGAATAAATTGTCATTCTACTTAAATGTGTCTGTGATATTATGTAAAATCTAATGTTTGGAGATAAGCTTTTCTATTTCTACAATGTGCTGTATTATTTCTCATTAATTGTATGATTCACCATCTAGAATAGGAATTACCTAAAATTGTAGTGAAAGGTCATATGATCTAAATGGCAAAAAAAGTGATCATGAAAAGACACACATTAAAGGAGGAACACTCCCTTTGCAGTGTCTGGAGCCATATTTAAGAGAAGTGGTCATAATTGCTGTGCAGATAATGCTTGACTTATAAACACAATCAAGCCCAAAATTTCCTTTGCTAAGCAAGACAAATGTTAAGTGGATTAAGCTCTATTTTATGATCTTTCTTGCCAGAGTTGTTAAATGAATTACTGCAGGTGTTAAGTTAGTAACACAGTTGTTAAAGGGGCCTGGCTTCCCCACTGACTTTGTACACTAGAAGGTCACAAAAGATGATCACATGACACTGGGACTCTGCAACCATCATAAATATGAACCAGTTACCACACCTCTCAATTTTGATCACATGACTATAGGGAAGTTGCAATGGTTGTAAGTGTGAAAAATGGTCATTAGTCAATTTTTCTATGCCATTGTAACTAGGAATGATCACTAAACAAATAGTTATAAATCAAGCATAACCAGTATTACTGATATAGGATTCTGTGGCCACCGCTATTTTGATTTTGTTTTCCTTTTTTGTAAATCCCCCAATGTCACTTTTTGCTTCAAAAGAGAAAAAAAAACAAACCCCACTTTAATGATCAATATGGATGGCCCCATGATTTCAGCTACAAAAGCAAAAGGCCAGAATATAGATGATCTTCAAACTCCCTTCCAACCCTTACTTTCTATGAGTGTAGTAACACATTCTCTATTATTCTAATGATGTAATAACGTAAGACTAAAAAACCAAGGCTCTTTACATAATTGTTGAAAAGGGTAATAATTTCTGGTGCTCTAAATGTTACATTTAGTTGGGTGAATGATATGCGGGTGTGATCTTGGGAGACTGGACAAAGAGATGCTGAGAATAGAATAGAATTAGAATTAGGATAGGATAGGATAGAACAGAACAGAACAGAACAGAACAGAACAGAATAGAATAGAATAGAATAGAATAGAATAGAATAGAATAGAATCCAGCCTGCAACTGGATAATGGAAGAGGCAAGAGGCTCAGAAGAGACCTTCTCTGGTATCTCAGGCTACAAAAGAGATGCCGGGGGCGGGGGGGAACACAATTATATTTTTGGACTTGCAAGATTCTGTCAATGTGGCTTTACAATCAATAGTATTGGCTTATATGGTTGTGATTTCTGTCTGGTCTACCCCACGAGGTTGACAAGCAGGTGCTTAAAACCAAAAACAACTCTTTTATCGAGCAATTGAAGCAATACATTTCATGCCTTGCTACAACTTTCTTTGACACTCATTTTGATATCACTTAAATATGAAAATTGGCTATTTCTAAGAAACAAAAAGGCAGTAATGTGACATTTCTTGCACTTTCTAAATGGGCCGAGAGGGAACTTTCGTAACAGAGGCTGAAGGATACATTTATTCTGCTTAGCCATGTGTTACTTGTCTTGAAAATTACCACAATAATACAAATGTACAGTTACTCACTAGATTGAGGAGTAAATGTTGTTCAGTGATGTGTAAAAGAAAATTGATGGCCTTGAGAATAAGTCATGAAAGGGGTTATTTGGGAGGCTGTGGTGATGGAAGAATGAATGGTTTATAAGCTAAGCACGAGGTTGTCTGCAAAATGGTTTCATGTTGGCAAGTACTTTAAGATACTCACATTGACTTCAGCCATATTTTAGGTGAACAAAATGAACCAGTGACTAATGGAAATGAGAACATTTATGAGATATTATCAGAAGTATTGGAAAACCAACTTTGTTTTAGGGACTGAAATCTGATTCCTTGCAATTTAAATCCTCTTTCTTTCTTTCTTTCTTTCTTTCTTTCTTTCTTTCTTTCTTTCTTTCTTTCTTTCTTTCTTTTGACTTCTGAACAACTCTGACTTACAAAAGTTCATTTAGTGACTGTTCAAAATTACAACAGCACTAAAAAAAAGGGGACTTATAACAGATTTTCACAGTTACAACCTTTACAGTATCCCCATGATCATGTGATCAAAATTCAGATGATTGGCGACTGATTCATACTTTGGACCATTGTAGCGTCCTGAGGTCACTTTTTGCAACTTTCTGACAAGTCTATCTAGCATTTAGGGAATCTAGCATTAGGGAAACTAGATTCACTTAACAATCAGGTTACTAACTTACTGATCCACTTAACAACTGTAGTAGGAAATGTATAATGGGGCAAAACTCATTTAACACATTCTCACTTAATAACATAAATTTTGGGTTCAATTGTGATTGTAAATCGAGGACTAGCTTTCTAATCTTCAGTTACTCAAAGATAGTTGTCTATAGTTACAGATGGGTGAAACCTACTGATTTCAACCTACATGTAATTGACTCAAATTAATTAAACTAATTATTCCAAGTAAGAATATATCGGATTGCACTCTATTTTCTTTTTTTTTTTCTGGAAAATTCTGTCTAAACCCAGATTAGAGAAAGAGACAGAGAGAGGGAGACAGACAATTGTGATTTCAAAGTTTGTGGAGGTTTACAGCATTAGTTTTGGAGATTTTGATGGCTGCAGCTTTTCCTAATAATGGTCAATGTTGTAAATATTTATGAGAGTGCATTCTAACTTAAAGGATTAATTCCAGTTTTGGTTTTTACAGAATTGGAACACAAGCTAGAACTTCAATCATCTGTAAATAGGATATTCTCATATTCTCTAATGGCATCCAAAAAGTTAAAATCTCTGAATCCTACATAAGAAAGAACAGATGTGAGAGCACAGCAAGTTTTGTCTGCATGTTTTTAGTGTAAAGAAACCTGGGGTGAAAGCACACATATTATAGGTTGTTTTTCTATTTGTTTATTTATAGTTCTGACTTTTATGGCTTCCCACTTGTATATTAATTTGGACAACTAAAAAGGGGTTAAAACCTTTAAAACTGTTGATAGTAGTTTACTTAGCAGCTTTTGCTTTACATTTTTAGTGCAACCACCATATCCTTATTTGTAGAAAGAGATAAATAAATGCACATATACTAAGCCAAATTTAGTCAAAATGGAAAGCTTTGTTGGTGATGTCCTTCAGAAATTGGTCAAAATAGATTTCCTTGAGAGGATACTAAGAGACTTATATGGTCATCATCTGGGTTTATTTTGTTAGGTTCTTTTTTCTAGTTTCTATCATATCACATGACCTAAAATGGATACCTAACATCAAAAATGTCATCAAAAAGCACAACAAAGAATGTTCTTTCTGTGCCAACTCAGAAAGCTCAAACTGCCCAAGGAGCTGCTGATCCAGTTCTACAAAGGGATTATTGAAGTCTATCATCTGCACCTCTATAACTGTCTGGTTTGGTTCTGCAACCCAACAAGACAGACAACAGACTTCTGAGAGTAATTAGAACTGAGAAAAAACAATTACTACCAACCTGCCTTCAGTCTAGGACATGTATACTGCATGAGTCAAAAAGAGGACTGTGTGAAAATATTTACGATCCCTCACACCCTGGACATCAACTCCCTTCCCTCAAACAATGCTATAGAGCACTGCACACACAGAACAACTAGACAAAAGGACCATTTTTTTCCCAAAGCCATCACTCTGCTAAACAAATAATTCCTCAACACTGTTTTACAAAGTGTGCACTACTATTACTATAACTTCTCATCACTCCTTATCACCCATCCCTCCCACTTGTGACTGTATGACTGTAACTTTGTTGCTTGTATCCTTACGGTTTATATGGACTGTTTCCTAGTATGATTTGATTGCTTATTGTATCCTATGACTCTATTATTAAGTGGTTGTTTATGATTCTTGACTCTTGACAAATGTATCTTTTCTTTTATGTACGCTGAGAGCATTTGCACCAAGACAAATTCATTGTGTGTCCAATCACACTTGGCCAATAAAGAATTCTATTCAGTTTTATTTATTTTGTTATGGTATAATAGTTCTGTATCATTTACTTTCTACCCTGGATATTTTTCTATTGTATTGTCTTTTGATTGTTTTATAAGCCATGAAGAGTCTAAGGAATTTTTTTCCGGTCTAATAAATACAATAACATGTGAAAAATAACTCCTCAATTAAATTTATACCACTGCTATTGTAAATGGTCTACGTTCAACACAATTTCCAGTACAATATTGAAGTTAAGTCTGATTACGTACCTCAATAAGGAAGTACGATAGGTGTTTTACACAATGACAGAATAAGCATACATATAGGACTTAGTAACCATTCCAAAATAGCTACAATTATGAAATAAATAATTACTTTTGAGTAGGTCTGTAGGAATGTCTCCCTTCACTGGAGACATTCAAATGTTAAAATAAAGGTTGTCTGTTAGTATTCTTGCTTCTATTCATAACAGTAACACATTTTTGGAATTGTCAGGGATTTATGTTCTCACTTATAATTGATAATGCAATGGTGAAACCTCTTTTGCAAGAAACCTCTTTTGTAATTCCAGAATTCTGAGCCAAGTAACATTCATGATGTAAGTTGAAAGAAATCTCATTCCGTTAATTGCTTGTTAATAGGAAAAATGATGACACCTCTGAAAGATCTCTAGGGGAAACGAAAAGACAGACAGAAATCTAATAACTTTAAAGTCCTGTCACACTGGTTGACGGATGCAAAACGTTTGTAAAAAGGACACAGCGGATGAGAAAATATTCCATCCGTTGTTATCCGCTCTCAAAAGGGGCAAAAAAATTTGATAACTAGAGCGGACAACATGGAATAGGACGGATTGGGGGGAGGACGTAGGGCGGATGCGAAAGCGAATGCCTCCACGGAGGCCTAAGCAGATGGAAGCGGATGGCACATCCGCAAGGCTTCCGGGGAGAGGCAGCAAAGCGGATGCGCAGAACGGATACAGCGGCATTGCAGAAGTGGACGCCGAGCGGATGAAGCCGGATGCCACAGCGGAAGCCTAGCGGATGAAGCTGGATGCTAGCGGAAGCCTAGCAGATGCCTAGCGAAGCCTAGCAGATGCCTAGCGGATAGCCTAGCATTTCACTGCGCATGCGGGAGGATGCATTGGCGTCAGCCCCACGGATATAAAGCGGAAGGCATGCTCCCAAGCAAGGTCAGCCATTCAGAGGAAAGACCTGCTCCAGACACAGCTCTCCAGCCTGCCTGCCACCTGCCTGGCCAGCCACCAGCAGCAACCGCACAACCATGGGAAAGAAGAGAAAGCCTCAGCCATCTGCTTGCCAGCCCTGGCAAGAAGGAAAAGGCCACCTCCCACCCCTGGCCCTCACTCTGCTCGCTGGGGCTGCTGCAGCCCTGGGGCTTCGCTCTCTTCTGGCGGCTGGACTTCTGCTGATTGGCTGCTTGTGGCAGATGGTGCTTCTGTTGGTGCTTCTCTGCTGACCTGCATTCTGGCGGTGGTGCTTTCTGCAGGCTTACTCTGCTGCGCACTGACTCCTGGTGCTGGTGCTTCTGTCTGGTGCTTACTCTGCTGGGCTACTCTCGGTGCTGGTGCTTCTGCTTGGTGCTTTTCTTGCTGCGTGCTGCTCCTCATCTGCTGTGGTCCTGCTGGTGCTCCATGGTGCCTGCGTGCCTGGTTGCTGTCCTGCGGTGCCTTCCTCTGGCCTCCTGGCCATCTGCTGGTTGCTCCTGGTCCTGCTGGTGCTCCCTGGTCCTGCTAGTCCTGCTGGTGGCTGCTTGGCGCTTGCTGGTGCTTACTCTGCTGCTGCTGCATCCTGTGTGCTGCTGCTGGTGGTGGTGGTGTGGAGGAGCAGGCCCCTACAACCTGGAAGCCCCTCTGACAGGCGCCCCATATGGCCTGCCCAGAAGGAGGAAGAGGCAGACGTGAGAACGGGAGAGGAGGCAATACACCATGAGAAGAGGAACATCGAGGATGAGGTGCTTGAGTTGGCTGATGAGAAGAACGAGTATCTGTGGCGGAAGGGACACAGGCTCTATAGGACACCAAAATGGAAGCAGGCCTGCTTGGAGAGAGAAGGCGGAGAGCCTGGGCTACACTTTGGAGGTGCTCCTCGCTAGTGGAAGCACCATGACACGGGTACGGGAAAGCTGGCACCTCATGAAATTGGCCAGGGCCGCGGTCAAGCTGATGGACAGGAGAGACCGATGTAATGGCCAAGTGCAGCTGTCCTGGGATGGGTGAGATTCCGCCACCTGAGGAGCACCCCTCTCACAACCCTCTCTCTCAGGCACCAGCCTGCTGAGAGACAGTCCTCTTCGGCAGAGAGTCAGCTCCTGTGTCCTAGGGCAGGTAACTTGTGGAGCGTGCCACGACGGAGACCCCCCCGACAGCTGTACTACCCATGGCGGAGCGCATGGAGGATCCCCTGATCAGTGGAGAGAAAGAAGACAGGCACTTCCACCATAGCCCAACCCACATCCACCCCCAGCTCCACTCCACAGAACGGGCAGAGAGGCAACCGGAGGGACAGAGGCCACACTGTCCCTGCTGGAGATAAGAGGACAGCCCATCAGGAAGCAGCGCCTATGTCTCCTTCTCAGGCTGGTACACCACGCGCTCCTCATCCTCAACGCGCAAGCCCTTCCTCACCTATGTGAACCAACCTCATGGACATGGTGGAACCCAGCTACCAGGTGGTGAAGACAGGCGTTCACCGATCCTTCTTTGCGAGCAGCCTCCCAGACCCAGATAACCCTGCTGCCCACCCAGTCAGGTCTGCTCCTCCACCTCCACCCCAGGTGATGGTCACTCCCTCTTCCAAGGCTTGTCCACGCCTACTACCAATGGCTACGGCTTACCAGGAGGTCGCAGCAGCACAGGCAGCAGCCCTTCCCAGTCCAGGCACATGTTCAATCGGACGCCACCAGTACCACTGATGCCACCGATGCCACCCACGCCACGATGCCACCCACGCCACAGATGCCAACCGCAGACTCCTCAGTCCTCACCCCAGCGCAAGACAAGACAGCCCACTACAGCTGTCTTTCCCCACCGCCACAGCCAAGCCCGGTCTCGTACGTGCTGTCATCGGTACGGGCTGAAACCCCATGTCAGTGAGGAGAGGGCCTCTGCAACATCACAGGTCTGGCAGCCAGCTCTCTGAGAGCTTTTCCTCAACACCACTGTCACCCCTGTTGCCCTCTCGGGCAGGCCACCCAGTTGCGCGCTATCAGACCTAGCACTGCCAGCAAGCGCCACCTGCCACAGCACTGGGACGCCTTGCGACTGCTGAGACTGGGCACGCTCTGCTCGGAGGTGTACAAGAAGCAGTGCCAAGACTGGCTGGCTATCGCTCGTTGACTTTTTTTGTTTGGACACTTTGACTTGGGTCATTTTCTTTTTACAGCTTGTTTATTAATAAAGATTATCTTTGCTTGACACACTTGCTTCATTTATTTTATTCAATAAAGTCTTGGTGGAAACTTTTAGAAATGGTTTAAGCCTTTTGCATGCTTGTGGGATGCGGTTAAGATAGCAGTGGGGTGGGCAGGGATACCTTTGGGATGGGTAAGGGATAGCAGTGGGATGGGCAGGGTACCTTGGGAAGATGGGTAAATAGCTGTTGGGAATGGCCAGGGATACCTTTGGGATGGGTATCAATAGCTGTGGGATAAATAAACTCCAGTGCTAGGAACACTAAGCTGTGAGACTGTATGGTACACCCTCCCAGGTGCCACACCTATGGCCCTTTATTATCAATAAATAATGTAATAATCATCCACACATGTCAACATAAATCACAACTCTTTATTAAATGCCTGTTCATTGTAGGCCCACCCAACATACATGGCCCTTCTCATCAGTGTGAATGAAGACAGGCTAGGAACATCATTAATCATCTATCATCCTGTCTTGCCACTCCACTGCTCCAGCTGGGGAGTTGCACCAGTGATTTCAGGAGGTTGCGCTGCTTTTTCCCTTCACGTGAGGTTCCTGTTGGGGACTTGCACATTCCAGAGTAGTCCTAGGTTTCGCCCTTGCCTCCATTCCCAGGCTCCATGTCCCCATATTGCCTTGTTTAGGAAGAGTCCACAAGCCTGTTCTGCAAGACTGGTGGGATAGCGGTGCGCATGAGATTGTGCAGGATGCAGCAAGCTTCCATGATCCTCCTCACGGTCTGTGGGCGATGCTGCATGGTGGTGAGAAGTACCTGGAACCTGTTGGCCAGGATGCCAAAGGCGTTCTCCACCACCCGCCTTCCCTGGACAGCCTGTAGTTGAAGATCCTCTCTTCACGGGTGTGAAGCATCTGAAGTGTAGGGCTTCATGAGGGAGGTTCTGAGGGAGAAGGCGTCATCCCCCACAATGAAGTAGGGCACATTCTGCGTGTCATTGGGCAGGGGGTCTGGATTGGGAAGCCCATGATAAGGTTGCATTCCAGCCCCTCCTTGAGGTCACTGGCGTTGTATACCTGGGCATCTGAACATGACCCGTTGCTGAAGCATCGATGTACATGAACTTGTAGTCAGCATCGACCATGGCGATGAGGATGATGCTAAGAAGGCCCTTGTAGTTGAAATAAGTGGACCCCGAATTGGCTGGAGCTTTGCAGGCCACGTGCTTGCCATCTTTGGCTCCAATGGTGGTTGGGGGAAGTTCTACTTCTGATACCACTGTTCTGCACTTTCTTCTATCCTTCTTCAGTGGAGGCGCACTGGAGGAGCTCCTCCAGGTATTCTTCGATGATGCCTGCACCAACTTCTCTGACCACAATGCTGATGGTGTTGTGGTGGCCAACACTCCAGCCGTACTGCGGATCGCTCCTGCTAGCGTGGTCTCCTTGAGGCCAGGTGGCACAGAGTCAGTGCCACCTTGAGCCCAGGCCGTGCTGGGCGGAAGTTTGGTGCTCTGCTTTGGTCAACGCCTGGGTGTTCAGCACTCCACAACTTCGTCAAACATGGCTGGAGGCATCCTCATGAAGTTTGGAATGCGCCGAGTGTCTTCATTCTCAGCTCACCATCAGCTTGTTGTACGTCCGTACTCTGCTCTTCTCCCGATCCATGCTTCGACCCAGATGTTCTTGGCCGCCTCCTTTCTCCCTTGTAGAACAGTTGAAAGAGCCTGTTAGATGGCTTCGCACTGCTTGTTACCAGAATGATGGTGGATATCCAAAAGGAGTGTGTGATGATCCATGGTAGACATCAATGGATGCTGTGGAAGAGCAAGAGCCAGATGAAGGCTGCGAAGGTCTGCACAGCAGGGCTGGCTGGACATGAAAGTTCCTCTCCACTTTTTATAGCCAATATAGTTTTTCCACTAGGTGTCCTTTAGGCATCCTCTAGGCTCCTCTAACATCTTAATATCCGAGATAGGTCCCCTCTGCGAACGTTTTTTCCGTTTTAAAATGCTTTCTTTGCAAGCTGCATTCACTTTCATCCTTTCTCCGTCCTGTGCTTCTAAGCACTCGTGTGTCCGTTCCGCGTCTTTGTTTCGCTCCCTCCCTGTGTCGCTTTCCGTCCTGAGCGGATTTGCATTGCGCTGGATGGCACAGCGGCATCGGCCTAGCGCAGATTAAGCGGATGCGTTAACGGAATGATGATGGATGTTAGACTGGGTGTCCAACGAATGCGATAGTAGTAAGAATGCAGGAAGCGGATGCGAATATGGACTAATCATTTTCTCCGTTCTATAAATCGAGTGATGGACACCTACAGTCGACGGATGTCTGGACGATCAGGCAGCAAGAAAAACGGACGCCAGTGAGTAACAGAACGGATCTGCATCGCGTTAACCAACGAACGGATGGCAAGTGTTTCTCTCCATTTTACATCCTCTTTCCATCCGTTGGTGCAGTGTGACATGGGCTTTAGCTTTTGCAGCTTTAAACATCAAATTCAAGTCTTCAAGGTTGTCTACAAATGCTACATATTATTAAACGAAATAGGCAACCTTAATCAATCCAGTATATCTTTAGTGGAAGCTGAAAGGTGAATTCTGAAAAAATATATCAGAGAACCCGAAGTGTGCATAGAAAAAGAGCAATTTCAAAATCCTGGGGTCAAATGCTTAGATCCAAATATAATTGCCTTCAAGATACATTTTAGACGTAGAAAACTAGGTTTCATCAACTAGGATGAAAGGAAATGGAAAAGAATTATGCACTGCTTGAAACCTTGTGACATGGCAAGCTAAGGTCTCCGATGCAAAAAAAAGGAGAACTAAAAATGATATCAAAACATGTATTCTTATAATTGGAAATAGATGAGTCAACTTTTAGATTGAATAGACCATTTCCATGTATAAATGACAGACAGTATTTATTCTGCTCTTATAACATTTCAAAGAGTAAATCTTGAAAGGAGGCAAAGAAAAAAAAGGAGCAGGGGATTAGGATATTAATGGGAGACTGAAGTAAATTATTATTTTTTAATCTTATTTTATATTCAAAATAGAATCAGGTTTCAGTACTAAAACACATTATCTTTATTAAACTATCATCCTCATGTTAAGTTACTCTTCAAAACACAATTCTTTTTTAAGCAGCAGAGTTGCCAGACCTGTCTTTACTGCTAATGGGTGAAATTCAGGACTATCCCACAGTACTCGGTACAACTGACCCTAATGGCATGGACTTTAAACATTGTTAGATCTTATGATCTAACTTATGAAGAGCTTATGATCTAGCTTATGAAGAATTGAATCCAATTCTCACATTGAGATTCTGTGTCCATTTACCTACTAAAAAGAACATCATGCGTCTCCTCACATTAACTTTTCATGTACCTTGGGGAAAAGATGTTGGAGTTATAAACAAGGCCGTTGCTGAAGAACACATTTGTTTTGGCCACAAAATGCCTTTTGCCACACTTTATTCCTTTCGCTACAAACATTTTACCATGTTGGGATTTGAAGTTATCCATCGAACCAAGGAAACAAAGATTGTTTCTGTGACCACAGATAGAAATATTTTTTGATTGCACTCTTGGCTCCTGTGATCACAGCTGGCTCAACAGCTAGCAAAAGGCAAGCAAATGAGACAATGTAATGCCCCATGGTACTGACATCTATCAACTTTTGCTTTCACTTCTTATTAAAAACTAAGCAAGTGCCACAGAAAATGATCTTATTAAAAGCTACCAAAAATAAGCTTTCTTCTGGTGTCTAGTCAAACAAGGGCTACACTGAAGTTTTATATATGTGCACACAAGTCTGTGTATAAGAATAAATTCAAAGCTAGCATATCTAAGTTTAAGGTGTATCTGTATTATAAGCACTGGAATGTTAAATATCAGGATTCTCTATATTTTCCATTCCATAAAATTAAAATATGGACACTCGTGCCGGCATGGCTATAGGCTTTACAAATTACTGTGGAAATTACCTTGGTGAAGGCTGGTATAGGGATGTACTCATATTTTTATTTTGGAGAAATCTGTCAGTCACATACTTACTTGACTGTTAGCTGTCTATGGTTTAGTTGCAGAAATGCTGGCTCTCTTGCAAGAGAATTCTTCTTTTCCAATTTAGATTTACTTTGGCTTTCAGCCATCCATTGTGTCAAGTTGTTAATCTTCTCTCATTCCATAAGGCATCCCTTATCTTCCAGCTCTCCATTACTCCTTTGAATTCCTGGCTGCTCATCTGAGTCTTGAAAAGAAAGTTTTACCTTTTCATTTCAGTTCAAGAACAGAAAACTGTGCAAGTCATTCTACATATTACCATTTCTCCTTTTTACATTAGTTTTTTTTTCATAAACTGGAGAACCAACTTACTAGATCATCCAAAACTGATCTTCCATCTTCCTCCTCTCTTTAACACAACATGTAAAGGGGCATCATTTTGCATGCCATAGCGACTAGAGATTTTTTTTGGCAAGTACCAAATAGATGGAGCTTGTTTGCCATCAGCTACAGAAGTTTTGCCTCAGAAAAGTCCCATCTGGTTCTCTCTTGATTAAAGTCTCAGCATGCTTTTGATATGTTTCTTCCCTCTAGGAATATAGCTCATTTTAATTTTGATTTCATTTTTTTTAAAGAATGATACTTTAAATGACCTCAACCCAGTGAAAATTCTGAAGACACGAGAGATATACTTAAATGCTTTACAAGCAGTACTGCAGTACTACCGGTAGTTCTAGGTACATTGTTTTGGAAATGATTACAGGAAAAAGACTAAAGTGATATCTATAGGTTTCAGAAACTTTCTCATTACTTCTGCTACTATCATTTATAAGGATTTCAATAGATGCTCATCTGGGGATTTAGATGTAAAGATCTCCCTCCAACTCCAGAATGGATCAAGGATCTGTCTTCTCAATTGACCATATCAAATCTTTACTATAGGTAGATAGAGTAGATAGACAGACAGACATTATTTTTACTTACATCAGTTAAAAGTTAAGACTTCTTGGCCAAGACTATGTAATTTTCTGAGAAAAAAAATCAGAAAAGGTTTCCCAGGATAATTTTTCAGACTTTCTCACTCTGGCTTACATTCAGTCTCTCCCTGTGTCATCCAAGAACTAATTAAGTCTAATTCTCTTTAGTTTTTGGGGATTAGCCAAGATTGACTAAATGATAACTCTTGCATGGGCAAAAGTTTCCTTCAAATCAAGTTTGAATCATGATGACTTCTGAAAGAGGTCCACATTTTTCTTAGCATTGAGAAGGAGTTTGTTGTGTCTTTTTTTGAGATTTAAAAAAAAACTTTCCAATGTAGCTTATAGCCCTGGTAATCCTTGTGATTTCACATCCAGGTATTAACCAGGTTTGCCATTTGTGGATGAACTATAGTTGACTAGCTACTATGACCAATTGTAGGCTAAACACTGATATAGTTAGGACAGGGATAAAAGTAGATTATGGAAAGAGATATATATATGGAAGTATGTGTACAATGAAAATAGGGAGAAAAAAAGCAGAAAAAATGATAGCAATAACATTTCAGGGTTAATCATGACCTAATTCACAAGGAACTCTGAACCGAGAGCACAATCAACATACAAACCAAAAACTGCAACAATTCTTGGCCTTGTACCTATAATCTATAATACATTTTCCCCTAGCAGAGGAAAGGTGAGGAGAACTAAAAGGAAAGAAGAAAGAAGAAAATGTATCATGAAAATAATGAGACTGGTCATTTAGACAAAGATAATTTAAATTGGTATCTACCAATGTCTATTGGCCATCATTAATTTCCCTTGGTCACCTGAAGGATCACAAGGTGTAATGGTCCTTGAAACATTATCAGAAAAGAGAAAGCTCAAAAGGAAAATGCCACATCGTCTTCCCTCCTCACATTCCCTCATTTTCTAAGATGTCAGACAGGATAAGTGCTTTCTCTAAGGCCCCAAATGATAGAAAGACAAAATGGAGGTTGTAAATGGCTATTGGTAACTATTCAATCAATAATCCACTTCAGAATAAGCCTGTTAAAGAAAGAGCTTCTGGCTGCTGAGGTGTACATATTATGCATAACTTCTGCTTGAGCTGGGAGTTCTGTGAATTCAATTTAATGTAAGAGGATGCATTTTCTTAACAGAAAGTATATAATGGAACCCTGGAAGCAATCTATAAGTCATTGTCCTTCACAAAAACAACTTTCAAAGTCACCCCCCCACCCCAGAAACTATACCTAATGTAGGGAGGCACTCGAATAATGAATGCCTACCTTCATAAAAGCATTTTTGACAAAGATGTGATGTAATTGGCATCTTTGTTCAGATTAATCTTTTTAATGGATCAGTTTCTGTGTGCACCAGGTAGCCAGCAACACAGCCAGTAGATGTTTCATTGAACATGAAAAATTTCCTCTTTCCTTTCAAATAGGAGTTTGGCTCTCTACAAATGGCAGGGCTCAAACTGTTGTTTCAAGGAAGGACTGACAAGCTGAAGATAACTTCACAGATGATTGATATTGCCAGCGAAGGGCCTATTATTTGGCACTTTGCGTGACTTGTCATATGTGAAAAGCGACTCCTTTATGAAGATGGCATTATAGCTGGCCCATTCCTGAAGATGATTTTTCTCACTGAGGAAATAAGGTCAAATAGTTGTGGCAAATCTTAAGGGTTTTTAAAATTCAGTGCCATCTTTTCTCTGTCTGTTAGAAATCATAGTGCATTTATGTAAGTGCAAACAATCCAGAACTGACGGAGATCTTCCACCCTGGCTTCCTTGTTGTCTGTTATTGATGCAGCATGTCAAGTTAAGTAGAGACTACTCCAACTAGCAGTCGGAGAGGATGATCCATTGATGTTTGCCCAGTTTTTGTAAAAAAAAAACACCAACAAACTCCATATAACATTTAAAAAATATGAGGTGTAAGAGAAAAGGCTATAGATTGTTTATCTGTGGTTTGTTGAAGAACCTGACCTGAGCATTGCTACAGGGAGTGGTAGCAAGGTTAGGGTTAATACTTTAGTTCAACACTAGACATCTTCCAGTCAAAATAATTGTATCTGGCTAACCCCAAGGAACAGAAATGGCAAAAACACACCCAAACCTCTAAATTCTGCTGCTTGTGGAGTCCTTATTACAACAAACTACAAATGCTTGTGGTAAGAATCTGCTCAGCAATTCCTCTTAGATACAGAGTGCCATATGTTCCAAATTAACATACTCCAAATAGCCTATTCCTATTGGTCAAGAAATACTGGAAGCTGATTGGTTCCCTACTTGACCCTGATAATAGCTAACCTATGATTGGCCAGCTCAGTGGCAGGAAAAATCAAGTAGCCGTCATTGGCCACTAACCGCGAGCAGCCTCTCTATAAAAAGAGCTGCCACGGCTCCTGGTTGAGACGGACTTTCTGAACTGAATAAAAGAGCTGAAGTTACGCTGGTCTCCGGTCTCATTCTTCACAAACACTACACTGGCAACGAGGATGGGATCCTGAGAGAGGAGACCAGTCGAGCACGTGGCA
>BHFT01000733.1:100014-221345 GCA_004320025.1 Laticauda laticaudata | reverse complement strand
TTCCAACGGATGGCAAGCTTTTTTTAACGTTTTACATCCTCTTTGCATCCTTAAGTGCAGTGGGACAGGGCCTTTAATCCTAAATACACCGATCTGTTATAGATGGAGCATTCTGAAGTGCCCTCATTTTTTCTTTCATTTTTTAAAACCGAGACACAACATTCATCTCCTTCAATATTGTCTTATTAGGACAGTGCTTAGTGCTACCAGAATTTTCCAATAAATAAAATTAATTTATTTGGTTTATATTCTGCCTCTCTACTCAGAGTAACTAATGCATCTAAATTGTCAAATAGACTTTTTCTTCATATCATGCAACGATGAATGTATAGGCTTTGTTGTCAGACAACACGGTGATGGCCAGCAGTTAAGATGCCTTCAAAAGAATTTAGATATGTGAAGGCTATTCTGACAGTGGAAATTAGTTGCGGTATCTGATGTTGAAATGCCATTTGGCTTAGCATGGATGAATCCACCATTGTAATTTCAAAGTCAAACATGATGGGTGAACCACAATATTCCAGCTTGCTTATCAAATACGGCAACTATGGCGATCAATTTGCTTGAAAAGATGCTATGGTACATGCCCTTGAGATAAGAACAAACATTCAAAAGAACAATAGAAATAGAGGACAGGACAGCTGAAATGCATTTAACAAGTAGTGGATTGATGGATCCAAAAGGGTGTGAAAAAAAAATATTGTATTCATCTGGGCAGCAAGAGAGAAAACACTACCAGCTGCTATATTTAAGATCTTTAATACCATCTTTGTCACACATTGTTTCTTTTGGCAGGAACATTTTCTATATGGATATAGGCAGGTGTGGGCTCAAAATTTATATCAACGGGTTCTCTGCCTGGTTGTTGGGTGGGTGTGGCCCTGGTGGGTGTAGTCTAGTTGGCCTCCTACACCATGGCAGGGAGGGTGTTTTTGCCCTCCCCAGGCTCCAGAGGCTTTCCTCGAGCCTCTGGGAGGGAGAAAACGGTCTCCCCGGGCTCCGGAGGCTCTCTGGAAGCTGGAAACAGGCCCATTTCCGGCCTTCCTGAACTTCCGGGAGGCCCGTTTTTCACCCTCCCCGAGCCTCTGTGCATGCCCCTGCAATTACCCGCAACCAAAATTGGCTGTGTAAGAACTCCTGGGCAAGAGTAGCTATTCCTTTATTACTTGAAAAACCAGACCATGTTCCTTCAGGCCTGTCTGAAGCCTTCAGATGGGAGAAATCTGTGGTGGTGAGGGAAAGAAGGGCATGGAAGGTGGGGGAGAAAGGCTGTACTTCTCTGGGACAATGACATTTTGGCTTTGGTGGGTAGAAAGCTGCGTTCGTTCCAGTTTCCTGCTGCTGAGTCATAGCATGCCATCTGAAGGCAGGGTGGGCTGGCAGCAGTCATTCAACTCTGAATAGCTAAGGGGGTGTGCAGAGAACAAAGAGAAGAATTACAGGAAGATTTAACGGCTCCTCTGGGGCATTAGAGGCTGCTTTAAGGGGAGACAGGAAGCTGGGTGATGAGGGTTCAAACACCACCATTATGAATATTCCTTAGAATGACTTCAGGAATGCATTTTGTTCATGCGCAGGAGCTGACTAATAACCTTGCTCCCCTTGCTGTTAAAGTTTTGCAGCCGAAGGGAGGAGCGATTTCTCTGTCTTAAATATAGCGGAGAAGGAGGCAAATTGGTGCCAATAACTAGATTGCCTAAAGATACTTCTACTCACACTAACAAGGCTCCTTGCTCCACCTGACTCCTGCGTGGATATAACTATGTCCATAATTGGGGGTGGTTGGTTATAGCTAGGGAGGACGTTTAAATCGACTGGAAATTCACAACTGCAAAACGAAGCATTAACTTCTGTCACCATCTCCCTTTGCAAAAAGGCCTCTGGACTTCAGAGAGACCCCGAGGCAGTTAGTAATGATAGCAAGTGACTGCACCTCATACAGAGATGGTATCCAGCAGGTTCTGACCAGTTCTGGAGAACCGGTGGCTGAAATTTTGAGTAGTTCGGAGAACCGCCAAATCCCACCTCTGACTGGAGATTTTACAGTATCCTTCCCCTGCCATGCCCACCAAGCCAGGCCCACAGAACTGGTAGTAAATTTTTTTGAATCCCACCACTGACCTCATACCTTGTTCATGCCTGCCACCATCCCTACCCCAAAATATGTTTGAGGCAAAAAGCAAACACGCTGATGATCAAGAAAGGATTTTGTGGAGATTGGTATCCCCGCTGCCTTCAACTCTTTTTTTAAACAATCCCTGAAAACCTTGTTCTTCCCCCAGGCCTGGGACTAGAGAGGCTGGTGGTGGATCCTTTATGGCAGGGGGTCAAACTCATGTTGTCATGATGGCATCATGTGATATATTGCAACATTCCCCCGCTTCGCTAAACCTGGTGTGGGCGTGGCCAGCGTGTGATGCATCCGGCCTGTGGGCCACAAGTTTGTTTTATGGGATCTTTATTTGGGTGGTGCTGGGATAGTTTTGGGTGTGTTTTGTATTGTTCTATTTTTAATTGTTAGGTCGTATGCTACCCAAAACTAGGATGGAGCCAGGTCACCTGGAAACTACAGGTAGTCCTCAACTTGCAATTATTCATTTGGTGACTATAACGGCACTGAAAAATGTGACTTATGACCAGTTTTCACATTTTGACCATTGCAGCATTCCTATGGTCATGAGATCAAAATTTGGGTGCTTGACAACTGCCACAAATGTATGACAGTTGTACTGTCATGGGATCATTTGTAACCGTCCCAGCTGGCTTCTGACAAGGTAAATGGGGGAAGCCAGATTCATTTAACTGCATGATTCACTTAACTGAATTGTAGTTAATGAATTAACTGGAGTGATTCACTTAGCAACAGTGGCAAAAAGGTCATAAAATGGGGGCACAACTCACTTAACAATTGTCTTGCTAAGCAATGGAAATTTTTGGGCTCCATTGTCATGTTAAGTTGGGGGTTACCTGTAACTAAAAACCTAAACCATAACTACATGCAGTAGTTTATTTTGTGGAATTGTGGCAAGTGCATGAAAGTATGTCCTTAGTATGTCCTCAAAATTCCAAATGTGCCCATGTCAAAATTTTGCCTGCTTTGGGGAAGGACAAAGAAGCTAAGAAAAGAATTTCCAGTATATTGAGGTTTGTGATAACAAATGATCTCAGTTGCCATAACTAGAGTCCACTTGGCTCCATCTTCTATTCTTCCCATTTCCTCCTCTTCTTTTTATAAATTTCATCCTATATTGGTGTCCTTTAATTGCCTTTACCTTCCACCTGAAACCAAGAGCCGTGATTACTCTCACATTTATTCTATATCAGGCCTAAAATGCTACATATGTCTGTGCAGAAATAAGTGCAATTGTATTCTATAAGGATGATAAATTGTCTAAAATTGCAGGTTATGTTTTAAGAAAAACAAAAACATGGATCTTAACAGAGACTATATGCCTTTTGTAATAACGTTTGTTGCTTTTTTTTTCTGTTTTAACTTCTTATTTCGGTTTGTAAAAATCCTACCCTTTTTTGGGAGGGGGGTGAGATCTGTCCAATAATTCCTGCTGAACCAAGTTCTCTTTTATCAGCTTTGCTCTTCTGATATGAAAATAACTTCAAGATTTCTTTGAATTGCTACATACCTTTTTATACAAAGCAAAACAAACTTCTCTTTCAGTCTAAAAATGTGCAGTGAATTTTCTTGCACTCACATTGCCTTGCCAAGGCAAAAATTTACTAACTGGAGCTTTTTAAATCTTTCCTCTTCTATTTCCTCTATGTTTATTAAGGGACGTTCAAGAAAGAAATGCAATTACCTTTGTCAGGAGATGAGGCAGAATCTTTTCAACAGGTTGAGTACAAATTAATTAGTGGAGCAGCTTGCCTTCAGAAGTTGTGGGTGCTTGAACATTGGAAGTTTTTAAGAAGAGATTGGACAGTCATTTGTCTCAAATGGTATAGTTTCCTGCCTGAGCAGGGGGTTGGACTAGAAGACCTCCAACGTCCCCTCCAATTCTGTTGTTCTGTATTCTGTATTTTTTTTTTCACCAAGTATTCACTGAGACAAAAGCTGCAACAGAAAACTTTTCATTATCTTTGGGGAGTGGTTAAGTGAACTTACTTGACTCTCTTATGGATATTCAATTAATTTTTTTCTGAATCTGTATTTTTTTTCTTATGTGTATTAAGTCCTTTAAAGGCTGGAGAGTAAAAAAAGCAAATGTAATCCTTCTTGCTATTCTAGCTAGCAAGTGCAAAGGACATTGGGAGCAAGATAATTTTAAGATTATCAGGGGTCCCCAAACTTGCCAAGTTTAAGACTTGTGGACTTCAGCTCCCTTCAGCCAGCATAGCATAGCACAGCTGGTTAGAGAATTCTGGGAGTTGAAGTCCACAAGTTTTAAACTTGCCAAGTTTGGGGACCTCTGGTTAAAACTGACACTAATTTATGATGTTTCCTTAGTTTATTTAAGACTTGTCACCTCGAATCCTTTGGATTGCAGGCAGGGGTGGGATACGACAGGGTTAACTACCAGTTTGGGATTTACGAGGTTTGTGATTTATGATGTGCTTCCCTGCACAGCTGCAAGAGCACGCCTGTAAATCCTCATCAACTGCGTGCAGAGAAGCAGCCTTCGAAACAGCCCTCTTTTCCTGCTTTTTGAACTGCAGCTGTGCCTGTTCGGCAGCTGAAGTTGAAAAATCAGGAGATAAAGATCAGGTAAGAGCCCGGGTGGGCGGTTGGGCAAAAACATCAGCAGACATAGAACCGATTCTATGTCTGCTGCTCTTCAGAGCTAGCGGTTCTACAGAGGTGGACAGAACCGGTAGAAACCCACCCCTGATTGCAGGCTTAAGAATGAAGGTAAATTCCCCTTTTCAGTATATGAAAACTCCACAAGCAGCTAGACTAAATAACTTAAATTTAGCTACTCATCATAATGTGTGCTCCTTTCAAGTAGAACATTAAAAACAGACCCTTGAGATGCAAAACTGTGTTATACTTTTTGAGGGGAAAGAGTGTGATAGCTTTTAGCTATCAAGCAGCTCAAAATGTTGCTGCTGGACTAGATTAGGGGATGATAGACTTCTGTCCTTTCTGTAGAGATTTTTGAACATCTCCCAGTAGCCCTAATCAGTGTGAACTGTGAGGGGTAATGATGGGAGGTGTAGTTCAGCCACAAGCTTCATAATCTCCCCCTAGCATAGCCCAAAGGAGTCATTGTAAGAGTCACCCACCTCCTGCCTCAGTGTGAAGCTTCTAATTCCAGATGAGCAACTTCTAAGTTCCCCATCTTCCAACAGGAGCCCAGGAGCTTCCTACTTCCCTGCCACTCAAAAGTCCACTGCAAGAAAGCAGCTGTTCGGTCTGAAGCCTGCTGGGTGTTGAGGGACCTCCAGTGGGAGTCGCAAGGGGAGGGGGAAGACTGGCACCCAATGAGGTTCATCTGTGACACATCCTATGGTGCCCTTTTCCCCCTGCGTTGACACCAGTCCCGGGCCTGCGGAGTGACTGAAAGAGTCCTTTGTTTGCAAAGTTGATGATTTTGCTGTTATTACCCGAGGAGTTTGAATTCTCGTCGAGTTAAGTAATTCTGGGCCTGGAAAACAGCTATTGTGTTCAGGCCCAGGAGCCCATGGGAAGCCTCTTGCTTCTCGCTTGCTCCTTTCACTATGGATGAGACTGTTTTTTGGTTTTTTTTAATGAAATGCCTTTTTCTCCCACTCACTTCCTGTTCCCCCACCCTTTCGCCACCTCTTTCCCCTGTTCGGCCATTTTATTCAGCCAGGTGTTCCAGTTGCTCATAGCTGGGTCTTAAGAGAGCCATGTAGCTTCATGTCATGACTGGATTGATCTATATGATAGAATCAGACTTTTTTATTTTGAGTATCTGGGAACGAGGCACAGAGCAATCTCTGGCTTGGGAGGACAGTAGAGGTAGTCCTCAACTTATAACCATTCATTTAATTCCTGTTTGAAGTTACAACGGCACTGAAAAAGTGACTTATGACCATTTCATGACGGTTGCAGCATCTCCATGGTCACAAGATCAGAATTCAAATGCTTGGCAACTTGTGTGTATTTGTGATGGTTGCAATGTCCCAGGGGTCATGTGATCATCTTTTGTGATTTTCAGACAAGCAAAGTCAATAGGGAAGCCAGATTCGCTAAACAATTATGTTATTAATTTAACAACTCCAGTGATTCACTTAACAATGGTGGCAAGAAAGGTCATAAAATGGGGCAAAATGTTAAGTGAGTCTTGCTTAGCAACAAAAATTTTGGGCTCAATTGTGCCCCTAAGTCAGAGACTACCTATAACTGTTTCTTCCTCTCAGAATTTCTAAGTCCTAAGATAATGTAAATGTTAAAGACAAAATAGGAGGCAGGGGTATTAGGTATATAGTGGTATGTTGGTAGTCCTCATTAATTGGTTCCTGGTGGTGTGATGAGTACCAAAAATGATGAGTACCAAATAGATTTTTCCTATGAGGAGTAATATAGTGAGTCACAAGGCAGCCGACACTGACAATTTCTAATTGTGTGTTGAGTACCAAGCAAACAATGAGTACTGGGACAAAATTTTTGCATCAAAGTGCATTGATTAAGTTCAGTGAGTAGAATACGAAGGAACCATAGTATATATAAATGTATACTAATATAATATATATTAAAACATTAAATAAATATAAATATATACAATGTATTTATTTTCTCCACCTTTATTACTTCATAAATAACTCAACGCAGCAAATGTACCTAATCCTCCTTCCTCCTATTTTCCCCACAACAATAACCCTGTCAGGTGGGTTGGGCTGAGAGGGAGAGTGACTGGGCCAAAATCACCCAGCTAGGTTTCATGAAGTGGCAAAATGAGTGATTCCATAGGAAACAGGAATCTGTATATAATTTCAGCAGCATAATGCGTGCATTTATTTGAAGACACATTTTGTAAATGTTTTCATATGTATATTTATTGTACATAAATGCAGTATTCAGCACTCTGGGTACTTAGGAAAATAAAAGGAATTGTAATAAAAAGTACCATACGTCAAGGAAAGACTTAATAACAAATGATTGCATTTTGGAATATTTTGTTCCATTAAAGCAGTTGAGTAACCTGCATAATTTATTTGAGGTTTATATGCAGAGTGTATTGAAACAGGTCTCACAGAATTGAATATATTGAATAAAGTACCTCAGATATTTGAATTGGTTGCCATTTTCTTCTAAACACTTCTTTATTTGACACATAAATATTCCTAAGTATGGAATATTTTCTCTGATGTTTGCAGATTTCCTTTAGATCATCTGTTGGACTATCGGACTTTATTGTTTATTTATTTGTTTGTTTATTTATTTAATATAGTGCCCATCTCACTATCAAGCAATTCTGGATGACTTTTGATGCAATCTGTATATTTAAACCATAACTCTTCTCTTTTAAGCCACAGGAGGTGTCTTTTTGGAAAAGGGATGTTGGAACCATGAATATTTGACTGACTCCTTGTAAGGATTATGAGATAGACAGTTACTAATGAAGAGATAAGTCTAAAAATTGATGGAAGGAAGTAGAGGCAAGAATATAGCCTAGGATTCAGGATTCAGGATCAGGTAGGAATAGCTCCTGAAGAAGAAAAGCTGATTTCACCAAGGGGCATTCTAGGGAGCAGGATAAAACCCCCTTCCATTTATTTTGAGAGAACATTTAACAGGATGTTATTCAGTCAAGTAATCTTTCATCTGCCTACCCCAATCTGCCTGGTCTAAATTCAGGTTAATTAAAAGCCAGGNTAAATTCAGGTTAATTAAAAACCAGGTAATGAATTGGAATGTATTTTTCTCAGGGTGGTTGAGTTGGTGTTTTTTTTCCACCTGACTGCTTCAGGAGAGAGATGGCCTAATTTCAAAGAATTAATGGTTAATTGTCAATGGCCAAGATCAAGCCCACCAATCCTCCCACTTTAAAAGTCACCTTTCCCCCTAGTTCTTAATAAACAGACTGTGCAGAAAATGGGGGTGGGAGACAGCATAAGGCTGTTCAAAAATTCCAAGGTTTTTTTCTGAAAAAGTACTTCAAAAGCAAAATATTTACACACACACACAAACACACACACACACATTCATGCAGGATTGTTTTTTTGCTTTCTCAGACATGCTGCATTTTTAATATTTTATTCTTGCCTTCATGCTTAGCTAATTATTAGCTTTCTTCTTGTCTGATTAACTATGTGATCTTTCTGATAATTTAACAAACATATGAACTAAATACAAGGAAAAAGCTATTATAGACTATTAAATACTTTTCTTAATTATCTGGGTTTCCAACTGGAAATGACTTCGGCAGACAGCTCCATTCCAATTCGTAAGAAAGATGTGATTAATGATGTTTAAAGGATGTTTTGTTTTATTGGGGGTTTAATGTTCTGTTACATATATTATACTCAACCACTGGCAGCTAATAAGAGTGTGAATCTGAGAGCTTCTCAACTTATTCCAAAATTTTGCTGTCCATCAAACAGCAGGACTATCAAACTCATGGCCCACGGACCAGATGCGTCCTGCGCTGGCCACACCCACACTCAGTTTAATGAAGGGGGAAAAAGTCGCAATATATCATGTGATGCTGCCATGATGAATCGAGTTTGATACCTCTGATCTACAGCATGATCATACAGTACAATATCAGCATTTTGCTCTGACAGACTTTGAATCTGGACTCATTTGTAGGCCAAATCTAAGTGTCACCACTGTGGTACAGGCCAGAGGTGGCATTCAGCAGGTTCTGACCAGTTCTGGAGAACCGCTAGGGGAAATTATGAGCAGTTCGAAGAACTGGCAAATCCCGCCTCTGACTGGCCCCGCCCCCATCTATTCTCTATCTCCTGAACAGAGCTGGAAATCAGGTTAGCGGGGTGGGGAAGGAATGGAGATTTTACAGTATCCTTCCCCTGCCACGCCCATGAAGCCACACCCACCAAGCTACACCAACAAAACTGGTAGTAAAAAAATTTGAATTCCACCACTGGTACAGGCCCTCCCTAGCAGGTAAAGGATTGTGGCATTAACTGTTAAGGTTGAAGTATCCTACACCAGTATTTTATTTCGATTTCTTTTGTTTTGCCAATTCTTTGCTAACAAGAAATAGATATAGGATACTATATTGCCGTAAGGAAAGCAAAGTCACACAGTCACCCTAGGATTGTCCAATTTTCCTGTGCAGATGAAATGAAGGTAAAAGAAATCTCACCAAAGGGAAAGCAAAAAACGTCAGTCCTGTGAGATCCTTGGTCCTCTCTGAGCTTGGCTGTGAAAATGCCAGTAATCCCAGGTAAACGAGACAGGAAACACAACCTAATTCTAGTTTATTAGGCCACATTAACAGAATGTTGCAAGTCTAAAAGTATAAATCTCCCAACATCACTTTTAACAGCCTGATTCTTCCTGACAATTGACAGATTAGGAAGAACATTTGGGATTGAGTGATTCAGGCACTCAAAGGATCACTGGAAATGTAGGTTAATATGGGGGGCAGTGCTACAACTTTCAGGGAGGACTTGAAGTACATCTTTCACTATGGACAACACTCCTTGGTGCTTCATCCTGATATGGAGAATAATTCATAAGCACAGTTTTGCACTTAATAAAAGTAGTATAGGTTATATATCACTGGGAGTTGAATGGCCTATAAATTTTATTATTATTACATGGGCCATTATGCAGGAGAACTATTCGGTTGTTAAAAATATCACTTGCACCCCCACTTTGCTTCATAGATGTTGGAGGAGAGAGAAGTCCTGCCAGCCTGAAATGTCTTAACAAGTTGTGGTTGATCCTCCTTGTACAAGTAGTCCTTGACTTATAACAGTTCATTTAGTGATTAATCAAAGTCACAACGGCAGTGAAAAAAGTGACTTATAACCATTTTTCACACGACTGTTGCAGCATCCCCATAGTCACATGATCAAAATTCAGACACTTGGCAACTGACTCATATTTATGATGGTTTGCAGTGTCCTGGGTGATGTGATTACCTTTTGCGACCTTCTGACAAGTGTCAATGGGGAAGCCAGATTCACTTAACAACCATGTTACTTAACAGCTGCAGTGATAACTGTTGCAGCAAAGGTCATAAAAATGGGCCAAAACTCATTTAACAACTTCCTCATTTAGTGACAGAAATGTTGGGTTCAATTAAAGTTGTAAGTCGAGGATTACCTATATTATCCATGTGGGTAACATGGATAATGATCACGACCAAGATCTTTCTTTCCAGTCACTTTGTGGTGCACTAAGAATTAAAAAGGGGAAAAGTGAGCAAGTGACAAAGTTGAACCTCAGAGCTTGAAAATGGCACTGGACTGGAGCTGCTTCAATTGCTGGCACCTCGGAGCTGTCCTTTTGCTCCTCCATCTCCCAAGCCTCCTTGGAGCCTCTGTTTCAATGCAGTTTGAATCTTAATGCCATCTACCTCTTTGCTTCCTGCAGCGTTGCAAAGACCGAGTGAATGCCTTGGCCATTGCCGTCATGAATATGTGGCCGGGCGTAAGACTGCGAGTGACGGAGGGCTGGGATGAAGACGGACACCACCTGCCTGGCTCTCTGCACTATGAGGGCCGGGCGCTGGACATCACTACCTCTGACCGTGACAGGGAGAAGTACGGCGTATTGGCCCGCTTAGCTGTGGAGGCTGGCTTTGACTGGGTGTACTACGAATCCAAGGCGCACATCCATGTTTCTGTGAAAGCAGGTACAGAGAGAACTTGGCTCCCCAGCTATAAAAAGGGGATGGAGGAGCCAGTGGGATTTGCATGAAGCCATTTGAATAGCAGGATTCCTATGCTCCAATACCTGCCTAGGCAGAGGAAAGGACCAGAGAATAATTTTTATGAAAAAGGGGGGGGGCAGCAGCATCAGACTTGGCACTTTCCCAAATTAGGCAACATATTAATACTTGCAATGATTCTGTCTTATGTCCTTTGATATAAGATGGGCAGCAATATAAACATTTTAAATAAATACTGTATGTTGAACTAGGTTGATTCCTCATCCAAGCCATAAATAGAGTCAAATCTGTTTATTTAAGTATCTCACCGCCCCCTTTTATCCCCAAGAATCCCAAAGCCAGACTTAAAATCGGTGTAACGTCAGAATAAAGTCAGAGCAAAAATCAGAAGGAAACCATTATTATTCCCATTAAAAGATAAACATTGGCAAGGGAATGCCATGATTAAAATACAATTTTAAAAAGGTTATTTCCCCTTCATACATGTAGTTATACATGACATCCAGGGTAGCAACGACCTTGGCACTTGGAGTCTTCCTTTCTCTTCTACCTGCTGTTTGGTTTGAGGCCCAGTGCCTTTCCCATTGCCCATAGACTCCTCTGACCTTGGCATCAATACCTGAAAAGGAAATTAGATACTCTAGTCTAGGAGGCTCCCAAATGCAGTCAAAGACAGGGAGCTCTCAACCTTGAGGCCAGGAGACCACAACCCAAATGCAGCCCATCTCATGATGTTGCCTGTTAAATTCCCTAGATAACTCCATGGCTATTCGTGCAGGCGGTTGCTTCCCTGGCGATGCGACTGTGACGCTGCGGAGTGGTGAGAAGACGAGCCTCTCCAAGCTGCGCCACGGAGACTACGTATTCAGCATAGATCAGAACGGACAAATGGCGCTTAGTGAGGTTTTGCTCTTCCTCCACCGAGAGCCACACCAGCAGACCCTCTTCGTGGCCATTGAGACGGAAGAACCTGTTTGCCGGCTGCTCCTTACATCCTCTCATCTCATCTTTGTTGCACGGGACCGGGTCAACAGCACAATGGACTTCTCCCCTGTGTTTGCCAGCAGAGTGTGCGTGGGGGACTCTGTTTTGACATACCAGGGGGGTGACCTTCCCTTGCATCCTGCCCGAGTAGTCCGGGTTTGGCAGGAAAAGGGCATTGGTGTCTATGCCCCCTTGACCACCCATGGCACAATCCTGGTCAATGGGGTGCTAGCATCCTGCTACGCAGTCCTTGAAAGTCACCACTGGGCTCACTATGCCTTTGCCCCATTACGCTTTGTCTACGGCATCTTCTCACTACTGTCCCTGAAGGGGGAGTCCAGAAACTGCAGTGCTCAGGAAACAGGCGTGCACTGGTATTCACAGTTTCTGTATCATCTGGCATGGGACTTGCTGGGCCAGGATGTTCTTCACCCCTAAGAGGCTTGCTGGGCTGCTTGTTTGCCAGACAGAGTTAAAACTCATCAA
This sequence comes from Laticauda laticaudata, assembly GCA_004320025.1. Lineage (NCBI taxonomy): Eukaryota > Metazoa > Chordata > Lepidosauria > Squamata > Elapidae > Laticauda > Laticauda laticaudata. The sequence goes on along the minus strand of BHFT01000733.1, from coordinate 209,088 downwards.
ATCTTTAGATAAAAGAAGACCCTTGAGCATTTGCTTGGCTCCATATCTCCTTGCCTTGGCTGGTTAGAGCTGAGGTCCCTTTAAATATCAACCTTTGCAACAGAGAAACTAGCCTGTGATCATGTAGGAGTTGGATTGAGGGATTAGGTCAACTGATACCAGTACTCCTGCTGTAGGTTGCATATCACAAGCACTGGACTTCCTACAGATGTGTTTGGGGAGCTTAAAAATATCTGAGGCATGCTGTGTTCTCCTAAATTTAGCTCAAAGTCAATAAGCCCACTGTCTTAATTTTTAGCAGGTGGAATGGATTTCCCATAGGTGACTTGATCGCCTGGTCTTATAAAACCAGCATAAGATCAGCTGTGGCTTTTTAAAAAAATAAATAAATCCCCCTGCAGCTGCCTTAACAGGATAAATCAGGAAAGAGCGAGGTATACAGTAGAAACAAGTGCTGATCATTTCTAGGTGACCAGAAGATTTTTCACCTTCCTCTAGCTTCAGAAATATATTGGAGTGTTTCTGTCAAATGCATTCAAGGAAAGGTAACAAACAGATTGGCTTGACCCTTCAATTTGGGCAGGTGATATGGAAACCTGCAGGGTCTGTCTAACCCAGTGCCAGTGAGGCTTTTCCAAGAAGGCCAAGAAACATGCTGGGGACCATATATGTATTAAGAATGGCTTATAGCAGAATGTGGGTAGCGTCTGTATAGCTTGGCGTCTCTTTCCTTACTGAGTTTCAGTACTGGATTCAAGAAAGAAGCAAAAGAGGCAGTTCTAATCTTTTGCAGGACAAGATCTCATAACTACCCAGACTGGAATGATGACTGAATGGTGCTAGAGGTAGTCCTCAACTTACAACCATACGTTTAGTGGCTCCTTGTGGAATTAAAATGGCACTGAAAAAAAAGTGACTTATGACCGTTTTTCACATGACTGTTGCAGTATATCTGTGGTCTTGTGATCAAAATTTAGATGCTTGGTAACTGGCATGTATTTATGATGGTTCTGGTGTCCTGGAGTCACTTTTTGTGATCTCCTGACAAAGTCAATGTGGAACCAAGATTCACTTAACAACTATGTAACTAATTTAACAAGTGCAGTGATTCACTTAACAACTGTAGCAAGAAAGGTTGTAAAATAGAACAAAATTCACTTAATTCTTTTGCTTAGCTATGGAAGTTTTAGGCTTAATTGTGGTCATACATCAAGGATTACTTGTATGCTGGGTAGCCATGAGACTTACTGCCTCATCTCTTTCCTGACACTCCTGGATCTTAATCAAGATCCACCTGCATTTCCCTATTTGCCACTATGAGCAAGGGGTGAACGGGAAATTAATATTTCCTTATGAAGATTAAAATCCATGCTACTCCCTTATGACAGCAGTACATTAATGAGAGTAACATTTAAGTGGCACTCCAGAGTTTTTATTTTTATATTTATGTAAGTAATAAATTAAATGTGGTCTGCCATCTTGTCTTGTACTGTAGGAGATATTAATTGGATGTTTTTGACAGGGAAATGAATGGAGGGAGCAAGCTGTTATTTCTGCAGGCTGTTTAACGTCTGCAATATATTTTGTTTGTCTTTAACTAAAGAGAATTACTTTGACTCTGCTGTCTTGGTATGTTTCATGAAGGATCTGTTTCAATATTCTGTTTAAGGATTTGGGAGGGGGAAGATGAAAAATACAATATCTTACCAATCAGAATTGGCAAGCAACCCCTTTAGCTTTTAATTGATTGGGGCAAAACATTCTAGTAGCATTTTATACATGTGTCTATCCCAGAAGTTTGCACTGTTCACCTGGGATATAGAGCAATTTCTATTTGCCATGCCTGCCCCGTTCTTTTGATGTTCTGGCATGGTAGGAGTTTTAAACTACAAAGACATACATAGAGATTTTTTTGTCCTCAAGGGCCTTTTATATGCTCCTTGTTATATATAGAGCCATTACTCTAACAGAGTTAAGCAGTCTTCCATGCACACAGGTTTGTGGGTCAGGGTGGCTTTGGACTTTCTGCATCTTGGTCACCCATAGCCTTCCCGGAATAGCACTTGGGCCAGCTAAGTTTTCGATGGCATTTTCTGCATTTCTGCAACTATTGGCTTAGTGCCAATGTAAGACTTATCTCTGATGCACTCACATATTTGTGGGCTCTACCCTCATTGCTGCTAGTGCAAAAAGTTAGAACAGTTAACAGATAACAAATAACAGAACTGGGCATGGTTAATCTTGTGAAGAGAAGGACCAGGGGAGACATGATAGCGGTCTTTCAATAGTTGAGGGGCTGCCACAGAGAGGAAGAGTTCAAGCTATTTTCCAAAGTGCCTGAAGGCCAGACATGGAATAATGGATGGAATCTGATCAAGGAGAGATTCAACATAGAAATAAGGAGGAATTTTCTGACAATGAAAGCAATCAACCAATGGAACAGAAGTTGCCCTGAGAAGTTGTGGGAGTTTCATCACTGGAGACTTTCAAGAGATTGGTCTCTCATCTGTCAGAAATGGTGTAGGGTCTCCCACTTGGACTAGATGACTTACAAGGTCCCTTCCAACTCTGATTATCTGTTGTAACTATGAAGCTAACTCAGATCAGGGACGCAAGGAGCGCATCTGGCTAGAAAGACTGACGGGAGACCAATGGAATCCGCCAATTAACTCCCAGCCCTGTATCTTCCTACAGGGCCGCAACTTGCTTACTGGCACAGCTAGTTCACGCCTGGGAGGGCACCCAGTTGCCTCCTGCTGGGATGTTTGACTTCGTGCCACTATTTCATACGCTTCTGATCCTGGTTCGCATTCCTGCTGCTGACATTTGTATAATGAAGGTCAAGAGAGAGCTGGGAGCTGACAGAGGCAACTGTTTACACTGGGGTGTGTGGGCGTGAGGTCTGGCTGATTCTATGTCCTCCCTATGTCTGTCTAGGCCCACTTCCCACTCTTCTTGAATTGCACACTTCACCCCAGTGTGGGTTTCTGGCAAGGGAGTAACTGGGTGCCTTCTTAACAGGTGTGGATGGTGACAGACACAAAGCTGCTCAAAGCTTCTGTGAGAATGGGCAGCTATAATATATAACATAATAATAATAGTCATAACCTGGGCACTTCAGTAATTTTGGAACCAGAACAAATTTTCTTCATAGGAAATTTGTATTAAAAAGTGCATTTTCCCAGCATGTGTTCTCTTTGGTAAAACAGTGTGAATGAAAATACATGGTAAATAAGACTGCTTATTGGTAGATTCCCAATGTAAATGCATCATCATATTTTCTGCACTGCTTTAACAAAATAATATCCAGCTTTATTACTTAATTTTAATTGGGATCTCTGCTATTAATCATGCCTGGGAAATTAAAATCAGACCTCAAATTTATATCCTTAGAATGCAAAGCTAATTATTTTCCTCTGTGCCTGGAGGTGGTGGTAGAAGGTGGATATGTTTATGTAGTCCTTACTGATTGGATTAATACATGAAATGAAAAGCTCTCATTTTTATATAAACATTGAGATTGCATACACAGGCAGATAATATTTTTTGCAAGGGGAGAGAAGGAGGAAAAATTATAATAAGATAATGGTGGTAGCCTACTCTTTTTATCAGTTTTTCCCTGCCTGTTTTAAGCAATTCAAAGCTAAATGAATTCCCAGATAGATATGTTACTCTGCAGGTAAATTGTATGTTACACTAAAACAAAATGCAAACCTCTGGCAGTGGATATGCCGCAACAAGGTTCAAATCCATGTTCGTGCATAGACAGAAAGATGTCAAATGTTTAGTGATGCCAGGAATCCAGAGTCCTGAAAAAAGTATTAAATTGAGAATATGGCACCCATACCCGTCTGTATGAGAGAGCAGGGAGATGGCTTTATTAATCCTCTCCCCATTTGCAGCAGAGGGTGGGATGATGTTGGGATGCAGCTGGCTCCATTCCCTTTGTGTTGCCTTGAGAGCTTTAGGAACCGCCTATCCATAGCACGTGAGATTAGAAAGATGGAAATTACGTGGAGGCCTAACAATGGTGCTCCACCTGCTTCTTTAATCTCCTGGGACTGGCTTGCCTGTGCAGCCTGTTCCCCAACTATAGTAATCACCAGACTGGATCAGGGCCCAGTTTTTATAGGAAAATCATTGGCTGATTATAGATCAATTTAGCTAGGTGTTAAATGCAGATGAAGTATAGAGACAGAATTCCCGCAAGCAAATATTGACTGTGATGGAAGTGGATTAAAGCTTCAGGACATCCAAATTTGCTTTACTTTGTACCTTGTAATGCACCATATTCTTATCAGAAGTGCTTTATTTCTGATCTTCTAGATGCACTCTGAAGCAAGGGCTATGTCTCTGTTCGCCAGTCAAATCCTAGAGGAGGTGAGTTTCATGATTCATTAAACACAACAGAGATGGAAAAATCAGCTCCTAGGTATAGTTGAACTACAACTTCTGGAACCAGTGGCTGTTTGTTGTAGTGACTGGGGCTGCTGGTAATTGGAATTCAGGAACTTTGAGGTTTCTCACTCCAGAAAAATAGAAACAGGCACTTGTAGCTTTTGTCAGGATGCTATATTAGTGTGAATACAATAATGGGGAAAAAACCCAAGCTGAAACATTTGAATGAATAAATATTGCAGATTAGTAAAAGTGTCAGGTTTGTAAAACTATGGTCCAGATGTTCTTGAACTGCAATTCCCTTATTCCTGACTGTTGGTTATGCAGGCTAGGTAGGGCTGATAAAAACTGCACCTCCCTAATTTCAGATGGTCTTCATGTAATCCAATCCTTGTATATCTCAAACTGAGGACAGTGGGGTGCTGCTTACAGTTAGCTTTTTAAAAAAAATAGAAGATACTTACAAAAACTAAATGAATTCCCAGTGACATCTCATAAATATCACAACAGATAAGCTGTAGGCTGAAATTAAGATAAATAACCTTAAAGAAGATACACTGACTGGAAAATAAGAATTCTCTCATCTATGACACATTCATATGACATGTCTACTTCAGTCTGGCAATACTTGGCATGAATAAGAGATCTGCCAAAAAAAACCCCCTGAAGATTGGAGGTACCCAGGCTAGTAGGTACCCTAAAGACTTCCAGGTTTACTCATTTATCCTAGTTTAAAAGAATAAAAATAAAATCTATTTCCTGGTCTACTTTCAGGAAATGAAAAAGAGACAATTGGGAGAAAAAAATGTTGCAAAGCACGTTTCTGCCAGATGCAAAGGGGAAGGGCATTATAATTGTGTTCATGGCATACAATTAAATGTATGTACCCACAACATAATTTAAGGGATTGTGCAAACCCAGCCTGCCTTGATAAATTGGACTGAGTTAACCATGAGTAAAAATATAGAATAAAAGATCTAGAATTACCTGTGTGGTAAAATATTGATCTAAGAAGGTTAAAGTGCAGAGGTGAAAACCCATTAAAATATGTGTTGAATCTAATAATAAATTATATTAAGCCCCACATATTTAAATGAAAGAGTAAAGGAGATCTCTTCTACTCAAATCACCAGGGTCTCTAATATGCTTAACAACTATTCAATTTAAGTTTAAAGAAGACTTCTCCAATTTAATGTCTGCCAAAAGTATTGGAGTAAACCCTTGCAGGTCTACTGTGTGATTCTTGTCTTCCTGAAATGAGAATTCCAGTAAAATAGGACAATTTTTGGTTGTGTGTCTTTTGCTGCCCTCTGGTGCTTTAGCCAAACAGAGCGAATATGCTGTGTTTAATTGGGCGAAACTTGGGACAAGAGAACATTTGGTAGCTCAGGACTGAAGTATGGAATCCTTGGGGTTCCCTGAGCTTGGTTGCTTTCTTGCAGACATTTCATTACCCAAACATCATCAGTACTTATATGTTGATCAGAACACTGATGATGTTATCTAATTTGGTAATGAAACGTCTGCAAGAAAACCTCCGTGCTCAGAGAGCACGAAACCCCCAAAGAACTCACAATTGGGGGAAAAACTTGTATCATTGTTTTTTTTTTAAAAAAATAGAAATTATATGTTAATATTTGCAAAGGATATTCCCAACATCATGCACAGCAGAATTATAATCCTGACCAAAAATAAAAATTAGGAAAGCTGTTTCTTCAAAGTGAGCCAGCAAACATTGCTCCAGAAGTGGTAATATTGTTTCTTTTCCAGATACCACATCTGCTGTGATTTTCATTGTGGTTCCAATGACACAACTGCTCCTGCCATTTGTTGCCTTGGTTGTTGTTACACAAAACCAGGGCAAGGCCATCCATGAGGGACTTTTCAAGCAGCAAGTGTTTCATGAATGTCTGAGTCAACCTATTTGCATGTAGAATGTTTGCTGGCAGCCTCCTCACTCCCCTGACCTTGGGGATTCTTCCCCTCCCTCCAATATTTTCTTCTCCAGGGCCTTTTGATAATTATTTAATAATTTAATAGAATGCTGGGATATTTTTTTAGCTTTCCTACTGACTTTTGTTCTGTTTTATGGTTCTTTCTATCTGGAATATAGAATTGTGTTTCGAATGTATGTACTGTAATAGATTTGAGTTTAATCATTTTGAATGTTACTGTAACCTACTGTAGACTTCCAAGAGGAAACAATTATACCCATATTTTGCACTAATATAAATAAATGAAGCTCTTGTGTTAAAAGTTTGAGAAGCCGTGTACGGCTTGAGTGAAAGAACAGCATCTTAAAGAGTTAAGTTTGGCAGCCACTTTAAAACACTGACTAAACATTCATGGATTGCAGCAAACATTGTGACTTCATTTGCTTTAAGGCAGGTATTGCCAAAAAGATAACTGACTTTTCTTTTTAGCCATGTGGAAAAACCTAGTTAAGGCCCTCTCACAGCCTATCCAAGGGCCCTCTTATCTTTAAATAGGGGAAATGCAAGCTTTTGCATACCAATGGAAGATAGATACCTTGAATACATTTTAATGGCATCATTTGCATTTTTGCCTGAGGCGCATAAAGATCTTGGTTTCTCACTAAGATAAGATAATCTTTAGAGGAACTTCTGTCTCTAACTATTTCCCTAGTTTATTTCCTTTATAGTGTTTTATCTTGTTGTATTTGTTTGTTTTACACTGATAGCTGCTCAGATTATTCCAGAGTCTGGAAATTGGATTACATAATAAACCAAGATTGGCATATTTAGCTAGAGGAAGAACCCTACATCTACATAAGAATAAGTCAAGTGCTCCCAAGTGGACAGAGCAGGACTTTCATTTTGCAAAAGTGGAGTTGGGAAACCACACCCAGGCCCCACCACGTCCAAGATTTGCAAGGACCCAGAGTCTGCTGACCTTTCAGAAAAATCTTAAAAACCTGGTTCTTCCCTAAGGTTGTAAGGATGGACTGTTTTGGGGAACCCGGGTTTTTTGCACTTCCTTGGTGGAATAATTGGTGGGATAATTATTTTTAATCCCCCATGGTGTCTTTTATTGCACTTTTTAATGCTTTTTTACGTAGATTTTTGTTTGTATGCCTATTTACACTCCCAGAATTATTAGATTCAGACAGAAAAGAAAAGATAGGGTTAACATGTATACATATGTATGTACTTGATGGTTGAACACAACCAAAAAGCACACAGATCAACAATTACATATTTCATTAGTGTTGCTTCAAATGGCTACATTTAAAAGGGCTGTTCTTCCTAAAATGTTAGTTTCATTTCAAATCTATTCAGTTTCCTACCACTAGGTTTCATAGACTAAAAGGGAACATTAAAAATCTAGGCTCAGAGAAACAAAATAATTAAAAATAGCATTAGGCATGCCATCTTTGAAACAATGTTTTGATGCCTTTCAATTAAGATAACCTAATTAGGAGTTAACATGTTTATTGGATACAAATTTGTTAGTATTTGAATACCTAGCAGGGTAGTACCGCTCCTAATATTAAGAAATTACCACCTCAAATTTTATTGAAAGCTTATTCGTTTGTAGAAGTAAAATATAATCTGATTTTTCTACCAATCTTTGTTCCTTTTTTAAGCACGAAGATGTTCTTACACAGAACAACAAAGAGGAAGATAAGAGGATTTTCTAAATATTAACTTGTAACTATAAACTCTTTTAACTACTCAATATATTAAGCAAAATATTTGATGAAAAATTCTGAATTGGTTTCCAGTAACTCAAGTCATCCCCCCTAACTATGTAAATCAGCTTAAATTACGATTAACAGCATATGGATAGTATATGTATTTAAAAGCTCTTTTTTTCCAAAACTATCTAAAATTCTTACACTAAGTCTTTTAAAACAGGGGGTGAAAATTTGGGGTTGTCTTTGTTCCTCATTCATATCTGGTCTCCTTTTACAGTGTTTGCTACTTGAAAATGTTAGGAACAAAAACATTTAATACGATAGGGGTGTGTATATACATTTGCCCGTATGGTCACATATAATACACATGCATGTGATTAGCCCAGCCTGGCATATTTATTGGGAAGCAAATCATGCTGATCTCCAAGATGAAGGGAAAGGCACCTGTTCAGATAGCGTGGAAAAGATTTGGGGTTGAAACGGGGAAAACATCTAGGTTTATAGAGGGAATCCCAGCCGAATGGAGGAAAATTAACTTTGCACCAAAATGCGCACAGTGAAATCTTCCAGAGACTGGGAACCGTTGTTGTTATCATCATCATCATCATCATTATTTTATTGCTACACCCGAATTTTAAAAGATGGCTTGTTGAAGTAGCCATAATGACCTGCTTCGGACATCCTCTCACTCTCCCAAAAACAAAGAAAGCACACCGTGTGGTGAAACGCAGCCGACGCTCCCGAACCGAAGGCTTCCCCCGGGCAAGCGCGGAAGGTTTCGCAGCGGGCGGCGATCTTAGGATGCTGTCGGGGGGGAAAGACGCGACGAGCGCTCTTGCAAACAGCCGGCAAGCTGGCTAAACGCAGGTCCCCGCATTCGCCCGACCTCTTGCTTTGCGCCGTTCGATAGCACGGGGAAAAGGGGGTTGCTGCTGCTTCGGAACGATCCGTGTTTTCAGGCACGTGAAGAACCGGAGCTCTCCGCTTTGGCTCAGATGGGTTTATAGATTCGGTCCGCTCTTCAGAGGATCGAAGAGCTGCGGGAGCGGGTCGGCGTGCCAAGCCACAAAAGGAAAGGACAATCGGGGCGAAGCCGAGCACATGGCCGAAAGAAGCTCGCTGCGCAGTTTTATTCGGGATTTAAATTTAACGTCCGCCCGTCCGTCCGGCGCCCACGCCCAAAGCAGGGCACGTGCGTGCGGTTCCCGCCAGCCCGAAGCCACGCAAGGGGCCCGCCAAGGCTGAAGTTTTGGCGCAAGAGCCTCGCGACGCCTTTTCTTCCGCCCGCCCGAGGAGCAAAACAAGGGCGGGCGGGCGCGCGCTCTCGCTCACTTGTCTGTTTGGAACCCACGCGGAACCTCCATTCTCGCCGCTCGCGCTTTTCATGAATGGAAGCGAGGCGCCCGCAAGGCGCACGCGCCTCTCTGCCCCGGGCCAATCAGGAGCGGCGGCTCCTAGGCCAGTGTTTTGGTCACGTGGGCGTTTGTAGTTGCGGCGTCGTCCTCCCCCCCCCCCGGCTCTAGTCGGGCGGGCTCTTTTTATCGCTCGGCCCGCCCGCCTTGCGGTCCCCACCCTTTCCTCTTCTTCTCCCCCCCCCTCCGCACTCAGCTACTAATAGCCGCACCCCCCGCCCCACGCGCCGGGCCCCCCGCGCGCTCGGTTGGCCTCGGCGCCGCTGTTGGGCAATGCCGTTCGTGCGCTACCGAAAGGTCGTGATCCTGGGATACCGCTCGGTCGGTGAGTGGCGCTCCGCCCGGCCGGAGGGGGGCGGGGGGGGCGGGGGGGGTGGCGGCGTCCGCTCTGCGTGTGTGTGTGTGTGTGTGTTGGGTGTTNGCGGGCGTGGACGGGGAGAGTTGGTGGAAGTTCGTCCGGGAACAAAGTGAGCGCTGTGGGAAAGGGAGGCGGGCTTCGGGCAGAGCGGGAGGAAAAAGGGGAGGCGAGGGGAAGGGCGGCGGGGCTTTGCGCCTGTTCCTGGAGCGCAGCAAGTCTGGGGCTGGTGGGGGTCGCGAGGCCGGAGCGGGAGTTTGCAGGCGTGGGCGGGCGGGTGGGAGGCGGCCGAGCGCCAACGACGCCGGGGAGATCCCCCTCCTTTGGTTGCCCCGGTTGCTGGGCGGCGGCGCGGCGCGAAGAGCAGCGGGTTGCGCGTGTGAAGATGCCAGCCTCGCACCTGGGGAGTGGATCCGGATGCAGGGACTTTGGAGCGGGCTTATGGTTGTCGGGTGGAGCTGCGAGAGGGTCGTGGCGGTGGTCGTCGCCTGGTTGCAAGGGAGAGTCGTAAAAAGAGGACTGTCGACATCGGAGCATCCATATTTTGGCCGCCACAATAGGGCGTGCTCTTTTGATTTCAAATCCGGAGATGTTTGAAGCCTCGATCGGATAAACCCTGATTCCTTGGCTCTTCTAAATTGCCCTTCTAAATTAATACCCGTGGAAAGATCCGCTCAAGTAGGCAATCGAGCTCTTGGATGAAATGATACCCTTTGACTTAGGTATAGGTTTGGGTATATAGGCTATGTGCTCTCTGGATTTCCTGTCTCTGAGCTTCCTGGGCTTGAACTTAGGATATAGATGATTTATCTCTCTCTGCTGCCTTCACGAGGTGGTGTGTGGATTGTTAAAAAGGTGGAAATTTGCCTGATGAAAAAGTAGGGGGGGGGGGTATATATCCTGACAAAGCCACCCCACTGGCTGCCTGCTTTGCATTCTTGGAGAAACTAGATGAAGTCTTTGGGGGGAGGGAGTGGAATTAATTGGGAGGAATGTGATTGAACAATGCACATGCTTGCATCCAATGTTGCTCTTCTTATTAATGAACAGCTTATTTTTAAACAGTCTCTGGAGATAGATTTTCTGCTGTTTGGGCTAAGGTTTAGTATTAGTAGCACATGAGTAGGCAAAACTTGTAAGTAGTGGGCAGCTATTTCCTGACCTTTACTAGTTTGTCCTCAGGGAGCTATTTGTGCCTACCCAATTCCCAACCCATCTGATCTCCTCTTCCACTGAAGAGAAATGCAAGGAGTCACCCGGCCGGTGTTTTCTATTAATCCATGTGCAGTGGGAGGAAATGAGCAGAGGGCAAAGGTTATTCATGGGTGTCTGGATAGTGAAATCATTTGTTTCCTTGGATTAAATTTGCAACAGCTTCCCCCCACCCCCTTTTTAAGTGATTATGTGAAACACTCATCTGGGTACCTCTAGTAGTATGAAAAGGTGCTTGAAAAGAAAGAAGATTTTTGCTCCTCCTGCCCTGATGGATACCTAACTTATGGGCCCTGTTGAAAAGTGATGTGTATATTGAGCTGTAATGTATACACTTGGTTGATTAATCAACCATCTGTGCCTTGTTTGAACAGATCAGAATGAGGATTGAGATATATCAGAACTGTTGTGAGTAATTGCAAAAGAAAACGCTTCACATTTGGACTAAGAATTTGAATTACAAACTTATTTAATTGTACACTGGCCCTAATTTTTCTGAGTGATGCTGTCATTAGGATTGTTTTTGGTACCGATGTATATAAGCAGAAATTGATGGAATCAGTATACATCAACTATTGTATGCCTATGTCATCTTTCCTACAGGAGCCCCCCCCCTCCCCCATCCTGTGAAATAAGGTCAGTCTGGAAGATAATATCTGGATTAAAATAATTCAATAAAGTTCATACCTGAGAAAATATTTAAAATCTCAATTCTTTTTAACTTATAACATTACTATGCTTTTTTCTTAAATTTTAGGCACCTCATTCATCTTCACTGCAACTGAAAAAATATAACATCACAGCATCCTAGCTTGTTAAAGAGCAGGATTGTCAAACTTGTGGCCCACGGGCCAGATGCATCACTTGCTGCCCATGCCCAATTTAATGAAGTGGGGAAAGTCCCAATAGGTCACATGATGCCACAGTGAAAGTGCAAGTTTGATACCCCTGCTGTAGAGTGTAAACCTCTAAAATAATGTACTGCTATCCTGAAAGAAACCTTATAATATAAATACTAAGTTTGGTATTGATAGTTAGAAACTGAATACTGTGATTTCTTTGTATCTTGTACATGCTCTTCACTAAGATGTACAATCTGAGCCAAGAAGCTTAATATGGTAGAGGAACAGGATGCCAAGAACAGCCTTCTAAATTCAGCTGTTGTGAATCTTCCTAAATAGTTCCTTGGCTAAGTGTGACTAAGCTTTGCAAAAATATACTTGTCTTCTCCTGATGGTCTCTTGGTATCTACAGCTGGAAACTGTTGGCTAAATTACAGTGATGGATAGCAAAACTGTGATCAGCTGTTAGGAGTACAGAGAGCTTCTGATTTGATTGGGAAGAGGGGCATTGGAATGAGTGCAAGTAGAAAAGCCTCCACTATCTTTTCCTGGAAACATTCCCTTAGTGACTGTCCAAACAGATAGGGCTGCTTTCATGAGTCACAAATAAGTTCATGCTCCTATGGCTTCTGCAGACCTCGAAATCAAATCTCAAGCACGGCAGGTCTTGTACTTGTACACTAGAATGGTACTGAGGAAATAATATTGGGATTTGCTTTCTTCCTCATCCTTAACCATAAATATAGCTTGGAGACATGAATTATGTATGTGTGTGTCCTTTGTTGTTAATGTTTTTTTAAAATCCTGATTCATGACAGTTCATGAACAGAGGTTGGATCTTCACCATTACAACCTTATTTAAGTAGAACATTAATTGTCTGATCTATTTTGTTTGGTGGATTTTGCTAGCTGAGGATAAAGCAAAGTTAAATAGTTTGTTGTTTAATATCAGATCCTAGCTGTGGTCTTACCTGAACTAGGCTATCATGATAAGAGAAACCAGGAGACTGAATTTAGTCCCACTATAGGTATGAAAGCTGGCTTGGTGACTTGGGCCAACCATATTATCTCAATTCAACTCACCTCACAGGATTGTTTTGGGGAAAATAGGAGAAGGAGGGAGTATTAGGAATGTTTGTTGCCTTGGGCTACTTATAAAGGAATAAATGCCTGATAAAAAACAATATCACATAGTAAATTCAGCAGTTGTAGTTATAAATCTGGGATTTAGATTTAGCATGCTACATAAACCTCATGTACCTGTATTCAACTATGATATGTCCAAAACTAATTTTCCAGAGAGAGAGCAGCATAGACTGCTTGGGTATATTCATATATAATACTGGTATGCAGCACAGTATAGTAGGGTACTTATCTATTACCAAGGAGCGATCAGTATTGGAAATGCAGCAAAATATATGTAAAAAACTGTTTGACATCGCCTTCATACTTATTTTGATGTTAAATCTTTGAAAATTGAAATTCCAAATATAATTCATGATATGACAGGATAGCTTAAGTGCTTCCTAAGAGGAATTAAAGGGGAAGATGTTACCAGTAAAAAAGTACACCATTATAGATGGCATAAAATTCCAAGTCACTGTAATATTGACAGTTTTCCATTGGAAAAAGAAATTCCTTACCCTTGTTGCGTTGATACAATAGAATTATAAGACACAGCTCTGTCTTGATTAAGTTTACTGTCATTTTTTAAATTACTTAATCAGTCTATTGATTATAATTAATTATAATCAGTCTATCAGACTAATTAATCAGTCATTGGGATATGGGTAGCATGTTCTCTCTGCGCGCTACAGCTTTTGAATTTCATGACTTTCTGCTCCCATTGTTTAAAATCAGAAATATGAAGGAGTTGAGGACAGGAATAAACACAATTTTACCTATTAAGTGATACAAATTGCCTGCATCTGATAACGTGGGCTCCAAGAGGTTTGAACTGGTGACTGATCTGGAACTACTGGGATTGATTGCCATTCTTTAAGCACAATATGATTCCTTCTCCTGGGCTTAAGTTACACTACTGGAATACAATACTTGGGACAATTAATAGTAGTTCTGCAGCCAGACCTCTAGGTTTTTCTCATTTCTGATACTCTAAATAAATTTAAAGCTTGTAGTTGTTCATATCTAGTAGATATTTTTTTTAAAAAGCCTGTTCATGGCAGACCCTCAAATCTGGTATGGAACGTACACAATTTTTTGTTTAATTCTCCTGTTTGGATATGTTAATCTTAATAATTGCAGTTTCATCCTGTTACCCTGAACGGGCAGTTTTCATTGCTGTGATCAGAGTGAAATGAATGTTTTCTATTGTTTTAAATTATATTCTTCATCACCAATAAATCTCCACAGCAATAATTTTCTTTGCCATCTTTCCTCTTCAGGTAAGACATCTCTTGCTCACCAGTTCATTGATGGGGAATTTCTGGAATGCTATGACCCCACTGTGGAAAGCAGTAAGTGTGCTATTGCTGTGCTTTTATTAGAAGTATGTCTCTCCTCTTCCTTACTGGGAAGAAAATATGTTATTAGGGCTTGATCAGTAGTACAGTTGGCTTACATAACCTCGATTCCATGCCAAGGAAAGCTATATTGGCAAGTGTAAAGAAAATATATTCATGTTAGCATTGTGTTTGCTTGAAAGGAAGATGACCCTGATCCCCAAAGGGTAAATAAACAGGGAGAAATACACATATCTTCTGCATGTGCTACTTCCCTTTCATGCCAACCTACAATTGCCATCTCTCGCTAAATCCAATCCTCAAAATTCCTTCTCCCAGTAAATGGCTCCAGCATACTTACATATGCATTGGCAGGTGTATATCTGTATCTGCCAGCACCTGTTCTCCATAAATGAAAGCCAGGATTCAAAATAAGTATATGTACAGTGAATTAATAATTTGTTTAATTAATTGTTTATAAAATAAGATGTCCCAATTATAAAGCAGATTATGGGATTTCCTTCCAGCAGAGGCCGTAAATGGAGTAAAACATTCCAATAAGAGAAGGGATATAGTGGTTTGGCAAAGGGAAGGGGAAAATGCATGTGGGTGGTGGAGATGAAAGGAAAACCAGTGGTAGTGGACAAGAGAAAAGAAAAACAAGAGAAGCTCTGTTTATGTCTTACACAAAATTCACAGTGGAATCCCTCCCAAGGTTTTATGTTCAAACAAATGTACTACATATATCCAGCAGAGGTGGGATGCTACAGTTCGGTCTGGTTCTATAGAATCGGTAGCTCTGAAGAGCTGAAAACACTGAACTAGTTTGGTGCGACGACCTTTTGGTTGTCTCTTTAGTCCACCTACCCACCCAGGTTCTTGGCTGCCCTTTATTTCCTGCTTTTTCAACCTCAGCTGCTTTGCGCGGCACAGCTGAGGTTGAAAAAGCAGGAAAGAACAGGATTTTCAAACACTGCGCACAGCGCTTGTCAGCTATCCAGGCGTCACAGCTGAGGTTTTTGGGGAAGTGCTCTACACCACGTGTATGCGTAGCAGGCACACATGCGCAAAACGCATTCTCACCGAACCGGTAGTAACCGGTTGAATCCCACCCCTGATATCCAGGCTTTTCAGCACCAGAGTCTGTAGCCACTTACACCTCTACCCATTCACACCATATCTTCCTTCTATTGCTTGCAGGGAATTTTCCTGCTCTGCCTTGCAATTCACTGGGAATAGTTTACATATTCACAGGATAGAAATTTCTAGAGCTGCAGGTTCTGCAGATGATGAGTTCATGATGTTTTGACCTGGTTAAAGCAAAGAACATGTTTATAATGTTTAAGAATGATGGGGATGCATTTTTTTGGGTCTTTCCAATCTTTCTTAAGAATACCCAACCATCTCAGAACACCACATAATACTATTATCATATTCCATGACTATTCCTCCAATTAGAAATTCTTATTCATACTATTAAAGTAACTTTCCATAACTGGATGCCTTCCAGATGTGTTAGATCCCAGACTTCCAGGTGGCTGGGACTATGGAAGGGAGACTTGGGGAAAACCGTGATGGGATGTGTAAAGGGAGAGCAGCTTTTGTCTAGTCATTCAGACATTATTTCATTGAGCAGGAATTACTGTGGGCCTGTATCCATTAACTTGGAAGTGAGCAGAGTGAACTTAGTGTTCTAGGATAGCTGATGCGTGCCCAAGTAGAATGTCCTCAAAAGAGAATTAAACTAGCTAATCTTTCATGCACATGAAATGGAATCTGTTGGGGACAGTCTGGTACTGATCACGGAGAAATAGGATGTGTCCTGTCCTTTTATTCTTCTGCCAAGCCCCTGCATTCTCCCAAAGTTTAAATTCTTAAGAGTCCAGCACGTAGGAAAGAAGAACCTTCTCTCTTCCTGCCCAATCAAAACAATTTTGAGCAGAGTCAAACAGAAAATTACTTAACACAGTTCTAAGTGTGAACTAATTTGATTGCTGAGACTGGGAAGGTATGAGGCTGGTTACAAGTGTATAGGACTCTAGCACAACCACATGTATATATCAGAAAAGAATGTATCTGCCATTTCTCAAATTTTACTAAAATCAGAAAAAAAATAAGTTTTTTGAGGGGCAGGGTGCTAAACATCTCAGAGTATTTGTTTTCTTTTGATGAACAAAGATTCAGTAGCACCTCTGCGCTCATTTCCTGCTTTGCCACAAACCTTTTCCCCTGCACACCAGTCCTTTCCTGTTTTTGTAGGGGGCTGCCCTTCCCGCCCATTTTATTCAAAGAACAAATTTAGGTGGCTGGAAAGCAGGTTTGCTGATAAATCTGTTGTTCTGTTCGCTGAAATAGTTAATTTAGTTTCTGGAGGCTTAAGGATCACAGGTGGAGAGGGGAAGTTTTAACTAATGAAAGCATTTACTGGAGCACAGCTAATTTAGCAATAAATTGTTAAAAGAGTGGATGCGTGTGTACATTTGCCTAATTTCTCATAAATTGAACATTATTTATACAAGGGAAGTAGTAAAAACATTTCAGTCCCATTAGCTGCCTCTCCACTGAATAGAGTGCCACATTGTAATTTTGATCCTCTCTTCTTCGCCAGTCTGTTGCATTACAGTGGCTTCTCCAAATCCTTGAGTATGTCACTCAAGCCCCCTTAATTTTAATTAAATGGGACACCCTCAGGAGATACTAGACAATTGCCCCATCATTTCACTTTGCAACCAGAATGTGTGGGCCTTCTTTCTTGCCAATATAAATTCTTACAGCTGACACGTTGTCATGTCGGTTTCTGCTGAAGATTTATTGCAATTGCAATTGCTTTGCCAATTTCGGAAACATCAGCGACAACTAAAGGTAGCTGATTTCTACCATGCTTTGCAAACAATAACTGCAACACAATTGCTTTGGCTTGTGAATTAGCAAGAGGTATCAGCAAAACACTCTTTTGATTGGTATTTGTTTGTTTACTTATTTATTTGCTTGCTTGCTCTCTTTTGAGTGCCTCTGTTGGATGAGAGATTTCCTTCCAATGGCTCTCATTGGAAGAAGGGGCTGATAGCTTCCCCCAGCCTGATATTGGTTGTAGAAAACAGAATAAGTGCAAACCTTAGGGAAGGAAAAAGCTGTCAAGCCTACAAGTAGACTTTGACTTACAACCAAATTGGACCTGGAATTTCAATTGTTAAGTGGTCATTAAGTGAGACATCCACATGACCATTTCACTCAATTGCAATCACAGCTTTCCCTGTTGGGCTGGAGGAGGTCCTGGTACCCCAACTTGTTTCCTGGCTCATAAGGCCCTGCAAGAGTCATCAAATTAAGCAAAACTGCTATGAAGCAGGAGAGACTTCTGCTGGTTGCAGGCTCATTAGTGTATACAAGTTTTCCATGGGCTGGAAGACCTTGACTGGTTACAGTGTGTAAAGGTATGTGCAAAAGTACCACAGGCCAGGGGGCCTTGGTTGGCTTCAGGGCCCAGCAATGTGTGTATATTGCTCCACTTATATTTGTTTTCTCTAGCTGTTGATACACACGCACAGATGATGCTAGGCAGAACTCTTCTCCAAAAGCCATCTCATGCTATTTTGCAACTGGGTGTCATTCTTATAATAGTTTGGAAAACTCTTCCAATGTACACAGGTTGCTTGGACCTGTAACTCTACAAAGCATTCCAAATGTAATTGAGTGGAGGGTGTGATCTTAAGTCACATTTCTTCACCCTAAAGGAGTGCACAGAGGGGCAGAAGGGGGTCCCTTCATGCACAGAAGGGAACCTCTTCTGCGGGGTGTGGAAACGGAGCTGTGATCTTCATTGTTTAAGGATGTCTCGGTGGCGCAGTGGTTAGAATGCAGCATTGCAGGCTGCTTCTGCTGACTGCTGGCTGCCAGCAGTTTGGCAGTTTAAGTCTCACTGGCTCGAGGTTGACTCAGCCTTCCATCCTTCCGAGGTCTGTACAATGAGGACCTAGATTGTTTTGGGCAATATGCTGACTCTGTAAAACCACTTAAAGAGGTAAGGCACTGTAAAGTGGTATATAAGTCTAAGTGAAATTGCAATTGCAAGGTCAGCTCCCCTCATCTGGCAGTTCTTTCATCTAATCTAACACAAGAGGGAGTTCTCTCAGCAGGTTGCAACCTTCTCTGCTGGCTTCCTTGCAACCTTGCAATCCTCTCTGATGGCTTCCCCATTGATTTTTTGGGGAAGCCGGCAGAGAAGATTGTAAATGACAATCACATGATTGTGGATGGCGACCAGCCATAAATGCGAACAGGTTATCAAGTGCTTGAAATGTGGTTAAGTGACAATTAGTAGGATAAGTATAATATTTTATGATAAAAGTGCTTTACAGGCTATAAAACATGCCTCCTGAGGCCTTCATAACTTCAAACAATTGTTAAACAATCAAGGAACCCCCAAGAACTCTCCCCCAACACTGATAGGGCAAACTGCTAGTATGCAAAAATAAGAACAAATACCACTCCTTTGTAGCACTGATGATGTTAACTAGTTTGGTAATGAAACATCTGTGAGAGAACTACCAAGCTCGGAGAGCACCCAGGGCCCCATAGATTGTTAAACAAGTGGTCATAAGTCAAGAACTACCTGCAGTTCTAGACCAAGGCTGGCTCTGGCTGAAGGAAAAAGTGAAAGGTAACAAAATAAAAATGACTCGTGCAGAGAAACTCAGGATGTTGCTGGCTTTTAGGAAGGGGTCAGAAAAGCTCAAGTAACATCTGTATCATCTACTTTCTTCTTTCTCTTTTTTTAAAGCTTACAACAAAATGTTGATGGTGGGAAAAGATGAATTCCACTTGCAGCTTGTGGACACTGCAGGACAGGTAATTTCTTTTTTTCTTTTTTCCATCGTTTCATGTGCAAATGGGAGTGTGGCCTTCCCTGCTCATCATCTATCATAAGAGATAAACAGCTTGCATCTTCATGTTGATTGCTTGGGAGTTGTAATTGGGATGGGAGGGGTGATGTCTCTTTATGATTCATCAGTCTGAACTTTGCTAATGTCCCTTGAGTGTCAAGCAATCACCTCAGAGCTTCAATATCTGCTGACATAAAACTCCACTTTGACAAACTACTTATTCAGAAAAGCATATATGCACTCAGCATTAGAAATGATCCGTTCCTGAATTAAAATTTCCCCTTAGTTGGTATCTTTCAGCAATCTCACAGAGCAGCAGTACCCAGCTTTTTTGGCACTAAAGACTAGTTTCATGGAAGACAATGATTCCATGCACTGGGGGGGAAGGGGAGTATAGTTTCGGTTTCAATTGCTTACCTGTCATTCACCAATAGCTGCGCAACCCAATTCCCAACAGAGATTGGAGTACCCCTGTCATAGAGTGATAGAGACTTTTCTTCTTCTGTTTTTTTTTTGTCCAGGATGAATACACTATCTTGCCTCACTCATTTATCATTGGCATCCATGGCTACGTGCTGGTCTATTCTGTCACATCCCTCAGAAGGTAAGAATGCACAGATAGAGCTTGATTCCGACACAAGGCAGTTGGACAACGAGGTAATGATGAAAACAAGGGAATTGCCTGAATTCTGTGAGGCAGTGGCCCCCAACTTTTTGAGCACCAGGGACCAGTGCCACGGAGAAAGATTTTTATCTTGACCAAAGGAGGCAAGGTTTTGCATGCTACTTGCATATCCTGCAGATGCTGTTTTGCTTGTTGGCGTGACCCACTTTCTGGCATGTTGCGGCCCAGAATCAATCCATGGACCAGGGGTTGGGGACCCCTGTTGTAAAGGTCTTGAAACAATGAAGTCCATCCCTTAATTTGGGTAGTCCTTGACTTATAACCATTAGTTTGGTGATTTAGTTTGAAGTTTAGAACAGTCCTGAAAAAAGGAGCATTTTTCACACTTACGACTGTTGCAGCATCCCCATAGTCAGATGATCAAAATTTGGACTCTTGGCAGCTGGCATGTATTTATGATGATTAAAGTATCCCATGGTCATATGATTACCCTTTGCAACCTTCTGAAAAACAAACTCAATGGGGAAAGCTAAATTCATTCAGCAATCATGTTACTATCTTAACTGCAGTGATTCACTTATGAAACTCTGGCAAGAAGTCGTAAAATGGGGCATAACTCATTTAACAATTATCTTGCTTATTAATGGAAATTTTGAACCTAGTTGCCATAATTTGAGGACTACCTGTATTTGCAAGTGCACAGAAATGGGTTTGGGAAAGACATTAAACGCTTGGAACAATAGCCTTATTAGTCTCTTTAAGCCCAGGTTTGTCTAGCTGGAATACTGTGTTCATATACCACCCAGTCTTGTTTTTTAGTCACCTTGAAATGCTCGTTTAGTATTTTTTTAAAATCTTCTAATCAAATGCATTCAAATACACAAATAATGGGTTATGGCTTCCTATCCCTAAGGGGCATTTTAGGGATAATGTTTTACAATGTTTTCTAGTAATCCTTGGCTCACATTGAAGATATAAAAAGCTCTTCTGATCTTCTTTCTTGCCTTTCCCAGTTTTCAGGTGGTGAAGTCCCTGCACAGCAAGTTACACGAAAGCAGAGGGAAGACAAGGTAAAGATTAGCATGGCAGGTCAGGAAGGGATGCAACTCTTCAGGCAAGATGTGCAAGCATATTACCAGGGAACTCTTGTCTGAAAGGATGGGGTAGGGAAGGGTTTGGTGGCTTGCCATATCTGTGTAAACATCTGGAAATGTTAACTTGTGTACTCCGGATTCTTTCCCAGAAATAGATTCCAGACTGAACAACATTAGTACAATAAGCCACCTCTAAATGATGACAATTTTTAGGTTTATATAACACAAAGTTTTTGCATAGAATGTCATGTTACCAGTAGAAAATTGGATTCCTCTGAGCATGTTCACATGGCATTTCTCTCTCCAGTGTTTCAGAACCTCTGCAAATTGCAAATGTGTGGACTTCAACTCCCAGAATCCCCTAGCAGCCTGTTAGCTGGGGAGTTCTGGGAGCTAAAGTCTGCATATCTTAAAATGTACAAAGGTTATGAAACTTTTACATCAGGGAGTAAGCATAGAACAGTGATAGCGAACCTTTTTGTTGTAGTGTGCCGAAAGTGCGTGTGTGCCGGCACCCACAATGCAATGCTCTCCCCACCATGCATGCACGCGTGACCCCCCTCCTTACCTGCACTGTGTAGGTGTGCACCTCCCAGCTGATTTTTGGACTGTTTGAGGTCTTTTTCGCCCTCCTGAAGACTCGAGGGAAGCCTCTGCAGTTTCAGAAGGGCAAAAAATGGGCCCATTTCGGCACTTCCAGTATTTCCAGAAGTGCCGAAACAGCCCCATTTTTTGGCATCCAAAGACCGCAGAGGCTTCCCTCAAACCCTCAGGAGGGTGAAAACGGCCTCCCCCAGGCTCCAGAGGCTCTCCAGAGGATGAAAACGGGCACTACCGGAATTTCTGGAAGGCCCGTTTTTCAGCCTCCCGAAGCTGCAGAGGCTTCCCTTGAGCCTCTGGGAGGCCAAAAATGGTCTCAAACAGGCCGAAAATCACCTGGGAAGTGCATGCATGCGCAGTGCAGGTAAATTTGGCTGGGGCTCACGGGTCCACACAAATGGCTCTGCGTGCCACCTGTGGCACGCGTGCCATAGGTTCGCCATCACGGACATAGAACATGTAAAATGACAGGTCTATTTTTAAAAAGTAGGTTCATTTTAGATAAAGGCAAGGTACATTGGAAAATGGAAATTGTCCTTGACTTATATTCATTTAGTGACAGTTGGATGTTACAGCAAGATTGAAACAAGTGACTTACAATCTGTCCTTGCACAGAATTTGGGCATTTGGCAACCTGCATATATATTTTAAGATGGTTGCAATATCCTGGGTTCATGTGATCCCCATCTGTGACTTTCTCAGTCTGTTTCTGATAAGCATAGGTGGGGTAGGGAAGAGCCAGATTTTGCTTAATGACCATGTCATTAATTTAACAATTGAAGTGATTCATTTAATAACTTTGGTAAAAACATTGCAAAATCTGGTGCAACTAAGTTAACAACTGCCTTGGTTAGCAACAGAAATTTTGGGTCCAACTGTGGTGGTAAATCGAGGACTACCTGTGCTTTCAATTGCAACCCCATGCAACCAAAAATTCAGAACTATCCCAGCCATAGGCAGAATTGTTGCATTAAGTTACAAGCAAGTGACCCCCCCTTATACATATGACTGTGGAAGTTGTGAGTGAAGGGGGATGTCTTTTCTGTTTAGCATTACAAGAAGCAACTTTTAGAAATATACCTTCTTCGTTTGACAGGATGCCTGTAGTTCTTGTTGGCAATAAAGCTGATCTGTCCTTAGAAAGGTAAGAACTTTTGTCTATTGCTTAATAAATGATAGCTGAGGTATAAGAATAGAGATATCTTCAATCTCTTTAAAAGACTGGTTGTAATCTGAGTCATTTTTTCTTTCTAAAGGAGTCTGCACTCTAGAATCATAGCAGATAACCTTCCTGGAAGAATTTTGAAAGTTTTGTAGCACGGGAACATGGGGGTGTAATTTTATTTTATTTTTTTTGAAAATTTTATTTGGGTTTTCACAAAAACAAAACACAAATAAAACATCTTTTTTGAAAATAGCATGGTCCCAGGTTCGGTCCAGGTTATCACTTCTTTCAGTCCAGCAAACTCAATTTAAATGCTCATTTTATATTTCTATTTCCATATTTTATTACCGTTTATATTTTCTACATATTTTTCCCCTCTTTTAATTTTCTCAACTTTATTTTAATTATCTCACTCTCAATTCAGATCATTATATTTATACTTTTGTCTTCCTGTTTCAATTTCATATTATCTTTCTTATTAAACAAATTTTTCCCTGTAGTTACCAATTGGAGTATTGACACCTTTATATCTTTTAATTTTATCCATTCAAACTCTTATTTAAGCTTCAATGTATACCTTTAAGATTATAGCATTCAATATAAATACATAATTTCCAGTCGAATTCTGCTTGGTACATTCTTAAAATACACACTGTATTCTTAAAAGAAAAAATTATATATATGTAAATAAAACAACATTCCATTCCAATTCAATTCTATCATTAATATTCATTAAAATCTTAACATCTTTAACATTTCTTTTCAATTAAATATCATACTTCCTTGGGAACACTTATAAACTTTCCATAGTTAATTCTTTTTTTTTCCATATTTCTCACTTATATTTTTATAAATCATTACTAATAATTAAAAATGTTCCCATTTAATTCTCTCAATCATTTTAATTCATTTATTTGTTACCAAACATTCAAACTATTACAGTAAATATTTATCCATCAATTTAATCATATTTTCTAAAATTATTTCTGTTTGTAATATAACAATGCCATCTTATGTACCTTTGCAGAATCCCTTTTGCAATTAAATTTTCACCCATTATCTCTAAACAAACTTGTGGTTAAAATCCTTATATCTTTTTCCTGTTTCCATTTCTTGTTTCTGTCTTTTACAACTTCTTTTCCTTGCCTTCTTCCCCCTCTTCTCTTCCCTCTCCTTTTACCCCTTGTCTCTCTACTTCTAACTCTCTCATCTATAATCCCCTCTTCTGTTGCTTTCTAATATTATACTCATCTTTCAAATTTTCTTTTTGGTTGTTTTTTTCTAGTCTTAAACCTTTCACTCTCTTTCCCCCCTTTTACCCCCACTTAAAATTATTTTGATCATTAAAGATGGCCTCTTCTTTGTCCCAATCTTCTTGTTCTGCAAGCCTTTCTTGTTTCTCATAGTTCCAGATCTCCATTTCTAAGAATTGAAACATAAAGCTAAAAGACTTCTCCTTTCTTGTGCATCTTCTTCCATTTTTTAAGTTCCATTTCAGTTCTTCTAAGAGTGATAACCATTTAAAAACCTTTAAACAACCACCGCGTTAATTTTAGTCATCGAGATGCAAAAACCAAAAATCACCAAGTAATCCAAATAATCCAAGGCTGTTTCTTCTTGCTTAAAATGTCATTGTCAGTTCCTTTTAATTACAGTTCCATTCCTTAGTTCCAGGCAGTCTCCTCCATTTTTCCAGATCCTGCCCTTTTATTCTTTTTTTTCTCCTTTCCTGCTTTTTAAAAAACTTTTAAATATCCAGAAATCTTTATTCCCCTTTGACTTTTATTTTCAGCTTAGATGCCTATTAATGTCAAAGTGGATTTTTTTCAATTTCTTGCTTAAGTCTCTTAGCTGTCAGTATAAAGAAGGGAAGAAAAAAAAACCTAATCTTTTCCCTTCTCTTCTCTCCTTCGCAGCTTCAAATCTTCTTTGGGAACAACGTTATTAAATTTAAATTCCAGGGTACCTTATTTGTTGCTTTTGCTGTTTGTCCTGGTCAACCAAAACTTTCTCTTTTTATCTTCCTCCTGCACATTCTTTTCTGGTCGAGTTCTTCTTTGTGTGGCCATTTTCTGACCACCACTACAACCGCCTTCGGAAAGTGGGGAGGAGAGATGTGGCTCTCCTCAATCCTGAAGGCAGTCTCCCCCTTCTTTATCACCTCTACAGGGTGGCTCAGCCCTGAAACCAGCCGACTTGGGGCGTTCCAGCGGCCAGCACGGATCGAAGCCTCGCAGAGCTCAAACCGGAAGCCATGGGGGTGTAATTTTTGTTACTTATTCCTAAATGGGCTTCCTTCTTCCATTCCCTCACATAAATTCTAATCTCTCCTGGCATTTTTAAAAGCAAACTTTTAAATGACAAGCAAATGTTGTCATTGCCTTCTGCCAGGATGTACTTTGATTTCCTTAATAATCCTGAAAATCATTTCTCAAATTTTACATATTTTTCTTTCGACTTGACATTCCTGTGCAGAAACATTTTTCTGCTTTTATGAATAGCACACTGTATGTACCAGTGGCTACAGCCTCATTCCTGCCATTCCAAAGGAGAATTTTATCTTAATTGGCCCCTTTTGTAAATAATAATAAACTCTGGAGGATCATGCTCTAGGGATAGGGCTGTATGTTTCTGAAATGTTTGTATCTAGAGAAAAAAAATAGGTACATTGCTTTTTTAAATTTTATTTTATTCAGAGAGTTAAGGTAAAATACAAACTTTTTAAAAAAAGAAAAATAAATTTTACCAAAACAACAAAAATAGGCAAAATATTAAACAGGAAAATATGCATTAAAAGAGCAAAAGGCAGAAACACAAACATATCTTATCCACTCTAGTAGAATACTGATAAATATATTGCGTAATAGTTCCTCCCATCCCTGGGAAGCAGGCCCCAAATGTATAAACTTCTACATTTATTTACAACCAATTTGACCTGTCATCCATCTACTATGTATAAAAACAAACTGGTTAACAACTATGTATAAGAACCAACAGCAAAGTTAAACTTCAAAGCCTTCTGTTAACAATCTATTATTGTATTTAACTCTCATGGCTTCTTATCTACCATAAGCTAATATAGTCATTACCTCTGCATTGTTTTTAACTCAATTCTTATGGATACAAGATTTTTGAAAATTAGCACTAAGTGAAAGAATAGGATTTGGGTGTTTACAAACCGGCTTATGCTGAGTAGAAAATAGGGTAGGGAAGTCTTACAGTAGTGTTGATCTGTTATGATTTTTATGCTGTGATTGTTTTTAATTAAATTTTAACAAGCAATATCGGATAACTAAAAAGGTAAAGGTAAAGGTAAAGGTTTTCCCTTCCCAGTCAAGTCCGACTCTAGGGGGCAGCGCTCATCTTCATTTCCTAGTCGAGGGAGCCAGTGTTGTCCAAAGATACTTCAATGGTCACGTGGCCGACATGACTGTACACCAAGGAACACGGATGTTAACATAATTCCAAGGTACACAGAGAAGAAAACAAGCAAGAAAAAGTACAAAAAATACAAAATAAATTTACTGCAATAAAAATAAAGGGACAGTTATTGTACATGTGAAAACTTCCTATATATTGTATATAAAGTACACCAGGTTATAAGCTACTTCTATTGTGGTTATATGTCCGTAAAAGTTATAGAGTTGTTTTTGGCGAGATGGGTGTCATACAAGTTTGATAAATAAATAGAAACTGTGTGACACCCCCGAAGTTGACTACAGTATGACAGTGTTGGTGAGGTTTTGTTTTCTTTTGTTTAATTACTCCCTTATTTTTAGTCGTCAGGTAAAGACAGATGAAGGCCGGAAACTTGCTGATTCATGGGGTGCTGTGTTTTTGGAATCCTCAGCAAAAGAAAACCAGGTATGACTTTGATTTCACCTAAATTAAAGAGGGGGGGATAAGATCTAAAAGCCATAAAATGCCACTTCAAATGTCCCTGTCAATTCATTGTGCTTTCTGCAACAGACTAAGGATTTTTCACAGGTTTAATTTCGAACAGAATGAGTGCATGGGTTGAGTTCCACCTTGAAGAAAAGAGTACCGTGTTTCTCTAACAATACGGCCTCCATCAATAGGAAGGCCCAGCATGATTTCTAGGCATGAGGTGAAATTAAGCCCCGCTCCCAAAATTTAGGCCTATTTAATCCATCGTTTATTAAAACTACACGAGGTGAAGAGAAATGGGGGGAAGGGGGGGAGAAAACTTGCCTTTAGGAGCGCCCTGCCTGTAGCCCAAGCTAGAATACCGGAATCTACTACTGATAGAACATTGGCCGATAGAAGCTCTCTGAAGGCAGAGTTGCTAGCCGCTTCTATTGTCTGGTAGAAGCGGCCTCAGGGCAAACACCCACGTGCACTCCCCTTGCCACAAAGCCCTTTCTATTGGCCGATGGAAGCTCCCCAAAGGCAGAATCACCAGCTGCTTCGGGGCGAGGTGTGGCTGCCCACGGAGCGCTCCTGACAGGAGCACCCCACGCACGCTCCCCTCACCATGAAGCTGTTTCTATTGGCCGATGGAAGCTCCCCAAAGGCAGAGTCGCCAGCAGCTTCGGGGCGAGGTGTGGCTGCCCGCGGAGTGCTCCTGAGAGGAGCGCCCCACACACACTCCCCTTGCCACAAAGCCGTTTCTATTG
Source organism: Laticauda laticaudata (assembly GCA_004320025.1). NCBI lineage: Eukaryota > Metazoa > Chordata > Lepidosauria > Squamata > Elapidae > Laticauda > Laticauda laticaudata. The sequence continues at coordinate 181,745 of BHFT01000733.1, read as the reverse complement.
GATGATGGAAGCTCCGAAGGCAGAGGCACCAGCTGCTTCTATCGGCTGGTAGAGGCGGCCTCAGGGCGAGTGCCCCACGCACACTCACTTCATCCCGAGACCATTTCTACCAGCCGATAGAAGCGGCTGCTGACTATGCCTTTGGGGAGCTTCCATTGGCCGATAGAAACGGCTTCGTGGCAAGGGGAGTGTGTGTGGGCTCTCGCCCTGAGGCTGCTTCTACCGGCTGATAGATTTCCTCCCCCACACGCACTGCCACCTAGAGTGGCCCATGTGCACTCAACTCTCCATGAGGCCACTTCTACCGGCTGATAGAAGCAGCTGGTGAGTCTGCCTTCGGGAAGCTTCCATCAGCCGATAGAAGTAGCCTTGTGGAGAGGTGACTGTGCATGGGGCACTCTAGGTTGGGGTACGTGTGGGGGAGGAAATTAAGTCACCCCCGAAAAGTCATCCTAGCCGTTTTTGGGGGGCTCAAAAAAAAATAAGACCCGGCCTTATTTTATGAGAAACACGGTAGCTAAGACTCTTCTTTGTCCCAATGTCTAAATACAAGCAGATAACCTTGTTCTTTTTAAAAATATTTCTTCGTAATTTCACCAATTAAAGGCAAACACAGGCACAGAACTAATGCCCTCTACTGCAGCAGTCGCCAACCAGTGGGTCACAGCCCACTGGTGGGCCACGAGAAAATTTTGGTGGGCTGCAGAGAAATCTCACCCCCAGAACACCCCCACAAAGCAATTAATCCAGGCTGCGCAGAAACACAAGTCTGTGCCACCCACATGGCTCGTGGGAACCTTCCCTGCTCATTCACTCCTTACCCTGTAAACTTGCATGCTAAATTGCTATTTTTCCTTTTTCCGACCATCATCTGTTCTGCTGTTCTGGGAGATTTAGATTAGCTAGGAAGCAGCAAATAGCTGGATTTCTTGCTTTCTAGCTAGTCTTTAGATCTTCAGCTCAGCATAGCTGAGCCTCCCTTAGGACTGAAAGTTTGCTTGCAAGCAAATTCAGTGCAGACTCACGGCAAGCAAATTTGAGAGACTGAGCTAGCTGATGGCAGATAGATCACTGAATGATTCTGTGAGCAACTCAATCTGCCTGCTTTGCCTGATTTTGGGTNATGTGACAGACTGAGCTAGCCAATGGCAGATAGATAGATCTCTGAATGAATCTATGATTCTGTGAGCAACTCAATCTGCCTGCCTGCTTTGTCTGATTTTGGGTAAAAGATGCTCTTTTTATAAAAAAAAATCAATATTTATATAAATATTTATACTTACATATAAGCCATGCCCAGCCAGTCACATGACAACCAACCCACACCCACAAATTAGGCCATGCCCACAGAACTGGTTAGTGGTCCCTGGGATCTAAAATTATGAAATTGGTGGTCCTTGAGGTCCAAAATGTTGGCGAAACACCCTGCTCTAATGGATAAAAGAGGGAGATTGTTCTCTGTTGTCTCTTCAAAATAGGAGAGAAACCTAGTCTTCCCACCAAAATAGCAGAGCACCAACTCAATACCACTCAGTGTGACAAGAGGTCAGTAATGTTATGAGTATTGTGGTTAAGGCACCAGGCTAGACACTGGGAGATGGTGAGTTCTACTCCTGCCTTAGCCATGAAAGTCAGTTGGATGACTTTGGGCCAGTCACTCTCTCTCAACCCACCTCACCTCACTGGGATGTTGTTGTAGTGAAAACAGGAGGAAGGAGTCCAAAAGGTGCTTTTTTCAAGAGGCAACTGGACTTTCTTGTTTGGACTGGACCACTTCATTAAATGCATGGCACAACAGAGGAGAACAAACTCATCAGGACAAGATTCAGCAGTCCATCTACATTTAAAAGACAAAGGCCACTCTTTTGAAGACAGCAAAGTCCACATTTTGGACAGAGAGGACTGTTAGTTTGAAAGAGGGGTCAAAGAGGCCATCTATGTCAAAATCGAACAGCCCTCTCTCAACAGATGGGAAGGGATACAACATCATCTATCTCCAGTTTACAACACAGTCCTTTCAACAGTTCCAAGAAGCCTCTACACCTTCACATCCATTTGCATGACTCAAATGACCCTGAGGACACATATGGCCTCAAAGACTCTTTAAAAGAATGTAAATGACAAGGTGTCTGCAAGGAGTATAAATCCTTCCATTCTCCACCATCCAGTCAGAACTGAAGAAACTTCCTTGATAAGAAAGGTCTTCAAAGAAAAACAAAGTCCAATTGCTTCTTTAAAAAAGCACCTTTGAGACAACCATGACCTGGATGACTGAGAATCTCCATAGACAGGAGGTGGGAGGTATGTTGGGTACATTCACCGCCTTGAGTTATTGGTAAAAACAACAAAGACGGGGTACAAATAAATAAAAAGTTCTTTGCTGCTTCTTAAACACAGTTGTAAAACTTTTCTCTTGGAGTGACTCTGGCACCATCTTTCTTCCCTGCAGATGACTCAAGGTATCTTCACAAAGGTCATTGAAGAAATTGATCGTGTGGACAATTCCTATGGTGAACAGCGCAATTGCACCATAATGTGATGCTGCTTTCCCCTACCTGTGATGCTGCTTGGCCAGTGGGCGGGTGGGGGTAAAGCACAGACCCAGGCCAATTCAGGGCAGGTATTGTGGCTACCTAGAGCCCTGATCAGCAGGTCTGAACTAACTTACGGGTAACACACACAGATACAATTATACCTCATCACTGGTCCTCCATGGGAGGCGGCCATGTTTTGCACATTAGTTTGCTGGAAGCAATCCATGTATGTATTTCCTGTACATATATGTATGTGTGTGTTTGTGTGTAACGTATTGCCAAATGTTTACAGAAGTGGGAGCCACAATAGGATCTAGTTATGATTTGTTATGTAGGGATTTGTGTGTGTGTATATTTATAACAAAAGTTACAATCAGCTCACCTGTTTACAAAAAGAACTGTTCACAACTCAATGTAACAGAGAGGCAGCTGAATGTAACATTTTCCGAATGGGATCTGCTGAAGGCCAGTAATTTTGTTTGATAGTTTTGTTTTGGTGATAGCTGAGCCTTGGACCCAGATGCGTAAGTTAGTTTTCAGTTGTAGCTCTTGCAACACGTGGCCTTATTTTTTTTTTTTTAATCAGGGTGAAATTTCATGACACAGCCTGGATCCAAAGTTGGGTTTTTCTTTGCTAGAAATCACAGTGTGGCTGAGGTCTTAGCGGTGCTTAGGCAACTTTTCTTTGGCTATATGCAAATAAACATAAATTTCTTTAAGAACAATATTTTTGTGGAGGAGGAGGGAACCTTTTGTTACACTTCAGTGTGTTAAACGCTGTCATAATTGGATCGAGCCTCTTTGTATAGTAGCTATCTAGTTTGGCTTAATAGTATGCAGAAGAAAAAAAAAAGGCAAGACAAAATGGATGTGCCCAAGCTTAACGAACATTTCCACGCCTTGCCTATAATTGTCGCCTCTTTTTGGAGGCTTTTTGAGATGCTGCAAAGGAGTTTGTAAAACGGTAGCTGTAAAAAGGACTGTAAAAGCTGTAGCAGTGTTTGTTAGACTTGGCAAAATGAAGATGTGTGGATTTCAACTCCCAGAATTCCCCACTGGGGAATTTTGCAGTTGAAACCACACATCTAAAAAAATGGCCACATTTGGGAAATGCTGAGTTTACAGGATATAATTATATTTCATTGTTCTTTGGTGGGGAAAAACTGGGAAGGGAGGCAGCTTTCATGAATATTTTTCTATAAAATCTTGTGAAATCCTGTGATCATGCTGAGGTGCAGAAGCAAAGCTAAGAAGGAACAATTTGAGCTGAAGCTTACAGTTTTCAACTTTCCATTTGCGTAGCTGCCTTTTGCCTTGAATTAGGCATGTTAGCTTCATATTGTGACATACATGCACAAATGTGTGTGTGTTTGTGTAGATAGATGTATATATAAGAATGAAAAAATGGAAGATTTTTAAGTGGTTTCTTGCTGTCTACGACAGTGGACTCCAACCGTGGCAATTTTAAGCCTGGAGGACTTCAACTCCCAGAATTCCCCAGCCAATTGGCTGGGGAATTCTGGGAATTGAAGTCCTCCAGGCTTAAAGTTGCCATGTTTGGAGACCCCTGGTCTGGGAAATGGCCAGTCTCTCTGTTGATCACATGCTTAATCTGAGCCTAAATAGCATCGCTGTGATTTTCCTTTGGTTGACTTGGTTGGGCACACTCAAGCATTGCATTTAATGCTGGGAATGGGATTCCAGACGAGAACTGAGCGCTGAACACTGAAGGGAATGAGTGTGCCTAAGCTACATGGACTGCAGGGTGAGGCTTTGGAAACAAGCTCTCCAGTGAAGCCCAATAAACTTTAATCTAGAAAAAGTGGGGAGGGTTGCTTTGATGTTGTGGAACATAGCATCTTGTCAAAAGCACATCCTTTATTTTCATAGTTCTTCCTGCCAAAAGCTGGCCCTCTGTGCTGAGGGGAACTTGAACCTTGGGCCCAACCTTCCTTTTTGTGCAGTCCCGACAAAGCTATTTTCCAGATGAAATATTTTTTGTTGTTGTGCCAGTGTATATGTTCATTTTGGTAATGCTATTTTTCAGAAAAGCTTCTCATTTTTAAAGATGTTCCCAGAGTGCTTTTCGCAAGGCCACGAGGAATGCTTTTATGTATTCAGAATGAAATTGGATGCATAGATAGGGAAAGGGATGGCTATGAGATTTTTGTTGAAAATTCTGGTTTGGGAGAAATAGTCTCCTTGTACATGATCTTCGGTTGTAAAAAATTGCTTTTTTGAAATGAGTGCTTTGAACCAATAGATTTATTGCTCTCAGAATGAATCCACTTGATCCCTGTACTTGGTGGGTGGCCATTTCATAAGGAATTTATTTTGCATTTTATTGGGACTTCCAGGAATTACTGTTTCTGTGTGTTGTTGCTCCATTTCTACAGTGTGACTATTTCCCCCAGATCTTGTTTTGAACTCTTAAAAACATTCACTCCAGATTTCTTCCCTTCCCATTAGGAATAAATGCGACTATTATTGCTAGCCCTAAAGGGAAATGTGTACAACTTTGTCCACACCTTTGTCATCTCCTGATTCTTTTTCAACAGACTACAGCCAGGACTGAAATATCTCACCCATCTTATTCTCTGGATCTTGTAGCTTTTCCCCCCTTAAACCAGATCGTGATGTTAGTATCTCAAAAAACCCCTGTATTGTATTATACATATTATTGGATAGAAAAGTAGCAGCTTGCAATCTGGCTGTCAGTTTAAATAGGAAGAGAGTTGTGGACTTCCATGCCAAAATATTTCAAATCGCATTGCAATAAACTAAAATAAATTGGCACATTCTCTTCATGGAACAGATAGAAGGCATTTCTTGGCCAGATTTAGGATTTCTAATTAAAAGTGATCTTTACAAACGAGGCTTCGTTTTCCAGGAGCTGAGTTTTGAATTTAATTGTCCTTGCACCCATGAAGCCTTGCTTTCACATTGTAGGTCAGTTAAGGAGAGGAATGGAAGGTAAGCAATGAGCACGTTGGGAGGAAAAGAAAAGGGTGTTCGCAAATCTACAGTCTGCCATTCAGAACGTTGGCTGGCTTGCTGGCCAACAGCTCTCTCAAGGATTTAGATGCTGAGGTCTTCTGTCCAGCAATATCACTGGCTTGGAAAGTCTAGTCCAGGGCCCAGGGGAGATGCTTAACATAGTGCAGGCTGCCTCTATACACTCACTGAGTTGTAGAGTGCTTCCTTTGCCTTTTGAAGAGGTGTATGGTACAACTCTGTTGCACAAGTTCCATGGTTGCTTGCATTCTTTGAGAAAACCCTGAACGGGGTGAACTTCAGCCTCTTTGTCTGCCCCAGAAACTAGTGTTACAAAGCTGTCTTGCTTTTGAATGCAAGTTCCCTTGGGGCTGTTTTAATGATGAAAATGTGCAGTATGTTTCCTATGAAATAACTGTTAATGCTACCTGTGAATTACAGCATTATCAGCAAACCTGGATACCTTTACACAATTGAGTAAGTCTGTGTTACATTGGTATCTATACCTCTTTTACTGCCATGAACTGTATACTTTGATTAACAGGAGTGCATCGTACAAGATTGAATTTGATAAATCCATGTTTAATTTTGACTCTAGTCTGCGTTGTGTCAGTGAAAGGCAGCCTTGTAGATGTTCTTATGACTGGTAAGATAGAAGTTGGCTCTTCAAATTGCTGCTGTACTGGGCCAATCGGTTTTATCTCTTTCTGCATCTCTTTCTGTAAAGGTGGATCTATATTTTTGTTTTGCAAATCTGTATGAGGCTTAGGTTGCATTGTAAGAGCATTATGGAAATAAAGATGATGCCAGGGCTTGTGTCTTGCTTTACACCATGTCAGCTTTCCATTTTACTTGTCCCGCTTTCAGTGTAAATACTCTATTAAAACAAATCAAGATTTCCCTTTAAATGAGATTTCTGTATTGAAATCAAGAACATGGCATCAGACAATAGAACAAGGATTGGAAGGAAATTTCCATGCTTTGCTTTGTTTCTGTAATTAAACTCTTGTTTTCCCTTATGGCTTCAGCCTCCTAATTAAGGCTGCCTGTACATTCTGATTTATGTATATAAAAGGTGGAAAGACATTCAAAATGGTTTAAGGTTGCAAGGAATAGATTTGTGCATTATATATGTGTAACATATAGATGTAACCATGTTTAACGACATACCATATGGCTTATGGTGGGGGTGTCAAACTGGATTTCTTCGAGGGTCAGATCAGCATTGTAGTTCTCTGCGGGGCAGGAGGCTGAGGTGGTAGGGCAGGCTGGATAACTCCTGTAGCACCTGCCAGCCAAATTGGGCCACATGGTCCTTTTTTTGACCTGCAGAGTGCTGCAGGAGGCCATGGAGGGCGAAAATGAGGTGTACCCCCCCGCCCCCTGCATGCAGCCCGTTTTAGCTGCCAGAGGCACCACAGGCTGGTTCTTTGCTATTTCCAGGCTGGCCCCACAGGCCAGATTTAAGCACCCTTTAGTTTGAAACCCCTTGCTTCTGGGTTTAACAATCCCCACAATTTAACAAGAGACACACTATGGGTTAGCACAATATGTGGGTCTGGTCATTGATGCTACCTGAATTTGTTGGACATTGCAAAGGAGGTTTCCTTTACCATTGTGAGAACTGGAAGCAGACTCGGCAACTTTAAGACCTATGGACTTAAATTCCCAGAATTCCTCAGCCAGCCATGCTGGGAGTTGAAATCCACAAGTCTTAAAAGTTGCCGAGATTGGATGTCCCTGACCTATATGATCAATGGCTGCCTGCCTATTTTAGCCATAGCACACTAGGACCGTGTCTGGTGGAAAACACAAACGAACTTCTACCTTTTATCAGCTGTATTGGGAATTTAGCAATGATCTGTCTTGCTGAGCACCCAAAATTGAAATGGCTTTGGTTTCCAGGCACCTTTGGTACTTGCTATGCTTTTTCCAAGGGTAAAACTAATGTTAATTGTGTCAATTATGTTATAAGCAACACAGGAGCAGTATTGAGCCACTGCCATCCTGGGTTTTGACTTGCTTTGAGGTAGCATTAACAGTCTTAAAGAATTTCCTGGGAACCAGCCTGAATCCCACTTGATTGCTTCCTCTTTCCCATATCTGACCGAAAGAGCTATGGGAGAGTTGATCACAGCCACCCATTTTTAGGGACTGTGAGCTCCTGCTCTTTCCCTGACATCTTCCTTATACATTAGGCTGTGTATGCCGCACTTCATGCTAAGTCAGGGGATAGCTTGTGCTCTCCCATAAATCAGGACACCAATGCTGACAGCTATTCTTCTGGGTCAAGAGGGGGCAACTGGTAACCCTCCAGATGACTGAATTATAATTGCCAGCATTCCTCTCCACTGGCCCTGCTGGGAGTTGTACTTTAGCATCTGGAGGTCCCCAAGGTCTTGCACTGTTTTGGAATTGGATATTTCTCAAGGGCTATGGTGGTCCACCATCATTCCAGGAACTAGAGCTTAGGGCACCACAGGGATGCAAAATAGGGATAGTTTCATTCTAGAGAGATAGCAGCCATAGTAAAATAGGGGAAAGGGGCCTTGGGATGATACAAGACAGAGCAAGGCATGTCACATGTTTCTGTGTCACTAAGGGCTTCCTTGTATGGGAGATTTCATTATCAAACCCATGTTTGTATATGGAAAAATTGCTTCAATCCACTAACTGTACTGGGCCTTTGCTCCTGGAACTGTGATGCTCTTCTGTCATTCTGGCCAGCCTCATTGTTGTCTGCTTAGAATCCACTCTGCATTCCCTAACAGAAAAATGTGTTTATTATACTAATGCTCTGTTTTCAAGGATACGGGATCATCCATTGGCAACAAGCGTACAGCTTTTTAGAGGGCAAGTCTGCAAATTTTATACTTGGAAAAGTACAACTAAGTGCTTCCGAGAACAAACATGTTCAGAGAGCCACGAACCCCCATTATCTGAAACCATTCTTAAAATTTGTCACTGCAGTTGCAAGTGCAGGTGAGTTGCCGAAAATTTGATCATGTTACCTTCAGGGCTCTGCAACTGCCATAACTTTGAGAACAGTCATAAATAGCATTTGTTCAGCACGGTCATAACTTTGAAGGGCCGTTAAGTGAGGACAACCTGTGCTATATGGCACATTTCAAACATTTTTGAAACCATGTAATTTTTGTTTTGGGTTGTATATATATATATATATTTGTTTTTTTAAGCTTTCGCAGGTACTTACATGTGTGCTGTTCAGCTTCCCTCGGGTATTATCCCACGTCATTGTATCCCAACGTCATTGTTTATGCTGTTACAAAGTTGTAGCACACGTTTCAGCAAGAATCTCATCTGGGCCATCATCAGGCTTCTGTATGGAAAGTGTGTCTGCACAGTTCACTGGTTTCAAATTCGATGGCTTGGTCTATTCTGTTTGGCTAGGAGTTCTAGGTCTGTGTTCACTGGACTTGCGAAGTTTTGATTACTTGGTGTTTCTGGTTTTCTTTCTGTCTGTTTGTGGCTTTTGATTGGCAGGATGCAAGACACCAGAGGAACAGGAGTGTTTGCCAGCCAATCCAAAAGCCACAAAACAGACAGGAAAAAACCAGAAACAGCCAATCAATCCAAACTCCAAGTCCAGTGAACACAGACCATAGACTCCTAGGGCAATTCAGAATAGACCAGGCACTCGAATTTTGACGCAAAAGCCTGTTGAGAGCCCACATGCCATACAGCAAGCCTGATATGGCAGATATGAGATTCTGCTGAAACGTTTCGCTTACAAAGCTTTACGACAGCACTACAATGACATGGATAATACCCCGAGGGAAAGCTACTGAACAGCAACACACCACACACATATATCTTACTGTATGTATGTATGTATGTTTGTATGTTTTAGTATATTGTTTTTGCATATGCATGCCTCAGGTTTGTGTACTGGTTTTTTTTAATCTTCGTGTGTGTCGAGGCTTGGCAGCCTTTTTTGTGAATTTGGTGCGGCTTTCTGCTTCTTTAATGGTGTTTTTTCTTCAATCCTGATTGGCTGGGAGTCTAATGTCTGTTTTTTATTGCGTCTTCGAGTTGCTGTGTTTGATTCAGTTACGCTACCAATGGCATTGTTTTGTGTATTAGGGGTTTCTATAGTGCAGCTGGTTTCTTGGCAATATGCCGATAATTGTTGTTGCAGAAGCTAGGTTTTATTTGGAGGTAGCTGGCTGGCGCATGATTTGGCCTGGAGCGTTAATCAAGGGTCCTAGTTTGTGTCCAGGTCCTTGCCTGACGTGGGTATGAGAGATTTTTTTCTGCTTTTGTTGACGTTCAGGACTCCCAAGACTTGACATTCGATAGTCTGTGGTGTCAATCTCTTCTATTCAACGATTAGCGTCTTTATCAATTTTCTATGGCTTATCTCTGATGATTCGTAACGCGGGAGTTTTAAGAGCTGTAGCAGCATTTTGCATGATGATGTTACTAGAACCTGTTGGCCTATGTATCTCATCACGCTGGACTAGTCGCAGGACATGTGTTTCCTGCTTTTTTATTGCACCTTCCTTGTGTTCTTCAGGCAGGGTACTTATCCTCTGTGGACTGGTATTAATAGAGCCGAAGATATGGGCGAATATAACACATAAGTTACCTAACCATACATACTTGTAAGCTCAAAATGTGCAAACACTTCAAATTGCACACAATCTAGACAAGGCAATGAGCAAACAGGACTTAGAGATACCCAGGCCAATCAAAGATGAGGAAAAGAGGACGATTCAATGAAAGCCAGAAAGCAGTTCACCAAATATCTAAACTAAAAAACGGCTGCTAAGCCTGACACAAGAGGATTAAAGAAGAACCCAATAACAGAAGCCTGAGGATGGCAGTAAGATCTCTGAAACGTTGCTAAAGATAAAAGCACAAATATTAAGACGATGAGCTGAAAATACCTGAGAGAAACCTAAATACCAAATACAACATACATTACGTATATATCAGCTATATATACACTACCATAATATGCTAGATTTTCCTGGGTTATTATATGTATACTGGTATTCAGCCTTTGTATCGGTTATTTTCCCCACGTCCATTTTAGTTGTGCTATTGTTATGCAATGTTTCCACAGACATCTCATCGCCAGTCATCAGGCTGTATTGTTCGTTACTCTGTGAGGTCAGACTTTCACAGCTCATTTCTGTCTCTCTAATATTTGGGTGCTAGCCTACTGCTTGTGCCAGAGAATGGTTTTTTCTTCATCCTGATTGGTTGGGAGTCTTGCGTTTCTGTTTTATTGTTTTGGAGTTTGCCTGTGTTCTGCTTGATTGGTGTTTCTAACTAATTCTTCTGTCTGTTTGTGTCGGCTCATTTTTGTTCTGAATTGGCTGGCATAGCGACTGTGTTCCTGTATACTGGAGGCTTTAAAGTGCGGGATTGGCTTCTGAGCTAAATGAGACAAGCTATCATTATATATTTGGAAGTAGGTATTTCATCTGGGTGCCTGGTTGGGTAGGTTGAAGCTAGTATCAGGGAGTCTAGTTTGTGCACCATGTTTGCTGGGCTTGTGGTGTTGGAGATTTTTTTTATCTTTGAGAGTAGCAGGCTCCTAGAATGAGACGAGTGGTGAGAATCATCTCTTCCTATTCATATGGTGTTCAAGGTTCTGTTTTCAATCTCTAATGGGTTTCTCTGATGATTCTGCTGGCTGGGGGGATTTTCTATACATGGCTTAGGGTGTGCTTGATGTATAGATTGATCAGTCTCGCTACCTGTGGTTTCATGTGTGGACTAGTGAAGAGCTGTTGTTCCAGCTTTTAGCATTTTCTGACTGTTCATCCAGCAGGGTACTTATTTTTCTATTGGTCTGTCCGCAATGTATGTGACAGGCAATGAATGCACAGCGGGTACTTCATAATACGCCTTGGTTTTCCAGGTCAATTTTATCTTTATGGTAAGTTCTTAGGATTGGCTGCTGATTTCAGTGTCGGTCTAGTTTTGTGATAATTTATAAGGCATAAGTCTTTGATGAATGATGCCATGTGTTGATATCATTTACTTGATATTTTGCTCTTAGGTAGCCCTCTTACGTGTGTAACAGCAAACAGCTGTTCCATAAGTACTGTTCACCTTCTCGGTCTCCATTATGCCTCAGTGTGTGCTTCTTTGTGCGATAAGCAGCGTGGATTGCTTTGTTGGAAGGTGTTGGCGTGTCAGTAATATTAGTCAGTGGTGCATAATTCAGATCTTTATGTCGGTGTCCTTGTCTTGCCAGGTGTTTTGGCTTTGCGGTAATTAGTTGGTTTAGGCCGATGCATCGTGTAGCTGTCCCGTTGTCTGGGCGTGACCTGGACACGTCCGTGCTGGCCATACCGGGAGATGGTTGATGGCAGTGTCGATCGGTACGAGTACGCGTTCGGTGTGTGGTGTTTTCTTCTGGTATATGGTGTGTCACCAGTGGTGCCATCTGTTTTTTTTGTAGATTAGTACATCTAGGAATGGTAAGTTTTTGTTTCCGTTTCTATGTGTGAATTTGGATTTTTGGGCGTGTTGTGCTGTTTTAGGTGTGTATGGTAAATTAGTTTTGAGCGTTTTTCTTTTCCATGGGGCCAACATAACAAAATGTGTCGAGATTGAGAGGTCTTCACGCGATACTTTTGGGTTGTGTTGGTGCATTTTTTCGGGATTTGCCATGTGTCATTATACGTTGATTGCTTTTAAAAGTGCTATGTAGCAACGCTTTGGCAGAACTCATCTGCCATTCATCAGGCTTCTGTATAGTGTTTATACACATACATACATACATACATACATACGTACATACATACATCCGTACACATACACACACACACACACATTAAATATTGGAGCCCACTACTTAACATCAGGTTTGTATTTTATGGTAAACCTACATGTCTACTGTGCAGACGTATAGGTCCTAAAGTACTCCCCGTTTGCCAATAGGCAACCAACTGGCAACCAAGAGAACAAATTAAATAGCTTCTTTTTCTCTCATTGTACAATTTTGACTGTTAACGTTGATACTAAAATCAAATGGAACAAGAATGTGGAAATTTCCATTACTGGAAAGGTGCCATGAAAAGGAACAGATTGAGCCAAAACCAAATAACATTTGGTTGAATACAGTGTAGAAGCCAAACTTGATGTGAAGGTTTATAGGTATCCAACAAGGGTACTTTTTTTTTTTTTTGCTTCTACNTATCCAACAAGGGTACTTTTTTTTTTTTTTGCTTCTACAAGTTTTTGCACTCAAATTATACTTCTGATAAATTTCATATTGAAATAATTGGTCGTATCTTGCTCCACATCAGTATTTACTACTCTACTGTATTGTTGTATACTGTAAATAAAACAAGAAACATGAGAAGATATGGGTGGGTTTTTTTTTTAAATAATTGTGGATTAAAAATTACACTTCTGATTTCACAGAAGTTAAGCCATATTCCTTTCTCTTGGATTTGTAAGAATGGGCTGTTTTCAGATTGTGACATTCCTCAGTAAAGTTCAATAAATGCTTTCCTGACTATTTGAATAGCTACTACATCTATCTTCAGTAGGGAATTAAATGGAATTAGATATACTTAACAATTTCAAATACATTTCTCAGCAATAATCTCCCAGGGTTTTAGTCCTGCCCATGTTTGGAGTGTAGCTCTTGCCACACTGCACCAAACCTAATCTGTACTTGACCCAGTGGAAATGGTATATCGTTACTCTGTAATATAGATGTTCCAGAAATAGGTATATGCTTTTTTAATTGGTAATCTGCATCTCATCCCAAAGATGCTTTTATAAGAAGTGTAACTGATGGTCAGTGAGAAAAATATCACCCTCTCCAGAGTTTTAGACATTCAGCTTCCATTATCTCCAGATACAGGCTAAAGGCAAAAGAGACATTTACTCCAAAATATCTAAAGAGCAATAGATTGCTTGTTTTCTACACAGAGGAAAAAGAGTTGTACATAGTCTCTAATTACGCACATCACAGTCTATTTATGTCTTTATTTTTTTAAAACTTCCAATTTATGGTATTCTAATACCAATAAGTATCAAGTCGATCTAGAAAGCTGCTAATCCTAAACAAAAACTGCAAGGGAATTTGGTCTTTTGGTAACCAATGAAGGATTTCTCCTAGGAAGGAGACAGCTTGTCTTAAAACAGATGTAGGCAGAGGTTTCACATCTGAAAGTTACACAGTGCCCACTAGCGACCAAGTTCAATTTAGTATCAGTCTTGCCATACTAGGTGTCCACCTCTTTGGGGTTTAATAAAGTCCAATCATTAGGGAATGGAAATAAAAGTGGGTGGGGAAGGGGGAGGCATCAGATTGAGGAAAAGTGCTTTTCTTTTATCCTTACTCTGAAATCTGTTCTTAACAAGTTAAGTCTTTTAGCTTTTGATAGACCGATAGTCTTTTTTCAGGCACTTTCAAATCAGTCCTGTGGAAATGTGTGTTTGTCTTGAATAAATAATCATCACTTCAGATATAAATCTAGATCGGCTTCTTTAATCTGGTCCTTTTCAATCTAGTAGATTAAATTTACTGACTGGAAACTATGATTTTAAGCAACACTAGTGATGAAACTGATAAATTTTAGCAACACATCATCGTGATAGTAATAAAAGCACAATAGCTTTTCCATATGCCTGCCATGTCTAGACAAATCCAGTGCAAATAATTTCACTACAAAATCAAATACCTTAAATATTCTGCAGACACATGTTTAAAGCTGGGCAATACAATTATAGCAAAAGTACTTAGACTTAAACACCTCTCTATAGTGCTTTACAGCACTCTTGAGTGGTTTACAAATGTCAGCATATTGCCCCCAATAATCTGGATCCTCATTTTACTGACCACAGAAGGATGGAAGACAGTCAACCTTGAGCTGATCAGGATCGAACTCCTGCTTGTGGGCAGAGTTAGCCTGCAATACATTATAATTACTACACCACCACGACACAATGGATAGAAAATATTAATTCAGTAAAAACAAACATGATATTGTAAGGAACTAAGTTAAGGCCGATATGTTTACTATCCTTAACTTTGCTCACATGTAAATCCAGAATAGTAACAAAATTCTAGGCACTTGAAGCTTTGGAGGTTTCTGCCTCTTATACAGGTAGTCCTTGACTTACGACCACAACTGAGCCAGAATATTACTGAGAATGTCTCATTTTACGACTTTTCTTGCCACATTTCTTAAGCGAATTACTGCAGTTGTTAAATTAGTAACACGGTTAAGTGAATCTGGATTTCCCCATTGACTTTGCTTATTAGAAGGTTGCAAAGGATGGTCACATTACCTCAGGACCCTGCAACCATCAAAAATATGAATCAGTTGTCAAGCAGCCAAATGTAAATCACATAACCATGGGGATGTTGCAATGATTATAAACATGAAAAATGGTCATAAGACACTTTTTCCAGTGCTGTTATAACTGAGCAGATACCTAAATAAACTGTTGTAAGTTGAGGATTACCTGTAGGTTGTTTTTCCCTCCTCACCCCTCCATTGATGTAGGCGGAAAAGGGTAAAACCGGTATAGAAAAAAGGCCTCTTCTCTCCCTCCCTCCCTCCCGCCCCCTTTCTTTCCCTCCCTCCCTCTCTCACACACACACACAGACACACACACACAGACACAGAGAGAGCCCTACAACCAGAGAGCCAAAATGTCTTGTTATAACCAGGGCAACTTTGGACTTTTCTAATCATTTGCTTCTTCGGTGTTGGGTAAGTCATTTATTAGGCTGACCTAAGTTGGAAAGGCCATGTGAAAGCAGCAACATTGAAAGACATGCTCATTTCATTTTTTAGGTAAAGCCTCTGTCTCATCAGATCAACAAATGCAATCAAATTTGCAAGACCCACATTAGGGTACTGTGACAGAGACATGCATACTATACTTATCTGTGATGGGTAAGCTGTCAAATATAGTTGATTGTTTTCATAGCATATAGGGAGCAGGAGCAGTTATGGCATTTTTGACATTCTGAACCTCTGCACTGTTTAAAAATATTTTCCCCCTATTAATTGCTCCCTGAATTAAAAAAAAACCAAGATCTATACAATTTGGCAATTATTTTGCTGCTGTTGCGGGACAGATTTCTGACTAGTTTTGGTTCCAGAATTCAACTGCCTAAATCAGCCTCGTCCTTTCTGAAAAAGCTCTGGGCCAGAGGTGCTTAGTGGTGTTTGGATCCTGAAATAATCCATGTATTAATATTTAAACAGGAGATCTAGGAGAATGGCAGATGTGGGGCTTGCTAATCTTTTTCCACTGAGAGCACCGAGGAAACCCATTTGCTAATCCTACTGTTTGTCTGTTGACCTATTGAGCAGAATAGTTCTATGGATGTCCTTTCAGCAGAAATGTGTCTCCTTTTAACACATTGGCCTTCCTGCTCAACCCAGTTGCTCAGGTAAGTTACACCCTATGGACTCTAAAACAACAGTTCTCACAATAGGCCTTAGAACTCACCCAGCAAAGAGATTACAGCTGTGATATTAATGCAAATTGGACTATCTAATTCTAAGAGAAAGAAATAAAATCTAATTCTTATAGAAGCCCTCCTTTCGTAGCAATCAATGTATGGTTAACTGCTTTTAGAATACGATGTATTTATTCAAAATACTTCTAAGACAGCTTTAAAGGTAAAATGACTTCCAAACACAGGACAATGTCAAATAATAAATAGAAAAGACCAATGAAACAAATAACTCAGCCAAGAAATACACACAGCATCAACTATTCAGATAATCAGCAAAACAAAAAAAAACAAGTCTAAGATTTTAGTAAAAACTTGGATCGATGGGGTTGTACATTAGAAACCTCTGTGTGTGTGTATAAATAAATATTAACTTATATTGCATTTGTTTATAAATACATATGCAAAGTTTCTGTTGTGGAAGTTGCATTAACTATTCCTCCCCCCCCCCCCNCCCCCCCCCCCCCCCAGTGCCTATTTTATGGAGCAAGACTGAACCAGAAAACACTAAAACATATACAATAGTTTTTAAAGGTCATATAGTATAAATTACATAGAAGCCACAAGGCTGTGATGAAAGTACTAGCTGCTTTTTATAAACTACAGCTTCCGATAAAACTAAATTGCTATCGCCCTTGACACGCTTAAAATTGGTCACTTAAAAGGAAAGAGTGATCTGCTTATCAGGAGGAGGAATTATTGAATTAACTGAGGTTAAACATTTTAATTGACATTGTATATAGAGTGGACATTTTAACAGAACAAAAAATGCTGGTTCAACCTCCGTTTTTGAACACATATAAATCTAATTTTCATACAGAGGTTTGAAACTCTTTCCAGTTATAGCCCTGATGGATAATGTATCAATTCAGGCCACAGAAAAAGGCCTATGAGGAACTTACATCATCTAAAAAAATAGCACGGGTCACCCTAGGAGAAAAGAGCAATTTTATAATACAGATGGGAGATTCTGTCTCTACCTGTCAATCTTGTGAGGTAGTCCAGATAAGATGCATATTCAGGACAACTATTGTCTTTTTTGTAAGGTTACATTAAGAGAATCTTGCAAGTCTGAAAGTACCACTCCCTCCCTCCCTCCTCTTTCACTCTCCTCCCTTGCAATAGGTGGTTAAAGCTCTGATGCATATGCAGCCCCACTTTTGACATAGAGAGAATGGTTGCATCATCAGTAGCCATTGGGGTAAGGAGGAGTAATGCTTGAGTTGTCAAAAACAAGCCTCAACTATGTTGTTCATATAAAGATTGAAGAGAGACAGAGAGAAAGATTGCATCTTTGCTTGACTTCTTGACAGGTAGCAATAAGTTCTGTCAGGTCCCCATTACTATCACCATTGAGCTTTCATGATACCTGTAGTATCTTTGTGTAATTGTATAATCAATGCAAGTAGATGGCAATTTAATTGTTGAGGCTGTTAATTTTGTCATGATTTTCTCTTGGGATATGGAATCAAATGCCACGTTTAGTTCTAGTAAGGTGATATAAAGGGCTCCATTTGGGGGATTATCAATGGCAAAGCAAGGATGGGCAGCTAGAGGCCGTTCACCCCAGATGCAAGCAGTAAGATGCTGCATTGTCTGCAATTTAGGGATTACAAGGAGACTATTCTGGAGGATTGATGGTGGGGATGAAGTTGGGTTACTTTTGGCAGCATGTTGATCAGCTGTTTTGACAGTTGGCACTCTGGCACAGCAACGGTGAGGGTGAGGGTGTTAAAAACGATCCCATTCCGGGTGTCAAACATGCTAGGTATGCTACTGTACAGCATTTCTTTGCTAAATGGTGTAGAATTATACCCTGGGTTATTGTTGAATATGCAAACCTGAAACTGGCCTGCTCAGAAGCTGGGATATTCTCAGAAGGTGGAAAACATTTTTCTTGGGCCTTCAGAATCATGTCCAAGTTATCACCTAAAGAATTTCTGAGATTTGCTGGTGCCTATTTTTAAGATTTGTTGCTTGGGATAGTGTAAGGAAACTCATTACATGTAGATGTGAGCTGAAAAAAATTCTCTCCCTCTCCCCAAATAACGTTCATCGCTGCTTCAGTGATCAAGTTATGATATAAACACATACAGGTTGTCCTTGATTTGCAACCACAATTGAGCCCAAAATTTCTGTCGCTAAGCAAGACAATTGTTAAGTGAGTTTGGTCCCATTTTACTACCTTTCTTGCCACAGCTGCTAAGTGAATCATTGCAGTGGTTAAATCAGTAACACAGATGCTAAGTGGATCTGGCTTCCCATGGGCTCTGCTTAGATCCCGGGATACTGCAACCATCATAAATGCGAGCCAGTTGCCAAGCATCAGAATTTTCATCATGCAATGGTTGTAAGGGTGAAAAACAATCATAAGCCACTTTTTTTTAATGCTGTTGTATCATTGGTCACGACATGAATGGTTCTAAGTCAAGGACAATGTGTATGTTGTAATTCTATATAGTGAATCTTGAATAAGCAATTCAGACTGATGCACAACAGATAGCTTTCAGGAACACAATATTTTTTGTGGACCATGATGTGAGTAGAGCTCAGTCAAGAATCTTGTGGAGTTCTCATAAAATGACTTCTTCAGATATAATATCTGGATAGTTCTAATTTTAATATCTCTAAAATACTCAGGACCGTTTTGAGGGAACCTGTTGAGTCGAATGTACATCTAATTGCCTGTGAATATATGGCTAAAATTGTTGCACCTTAATCTGATCCATTAAACCAAGAAGTCAGTATCACTGAACAGAATAGGACTAAAGTTGACGTACAACTAGGCACTCAATGACCATTCGAAGTTATGATGGACCATTGACCATGAAAAAGATACTTACAACGAAGATGAAGATTGCATTTTGGGCACTCAAGGCAACCAGCATGCATTAACAGCCATCTGCAGTGCCCTGCAGTCATGAGACTGCAGTTTACAATGCTTTTGCTGGAAACTGGCGTTTTCTTCCACTTATCTGCAAAAAAACACCCATATCGAACAATGGGTTTCTTAACAACTGTAGCATTCTCTTAATGACTGCCACAAAAAATGTTGCAAGTTGTAAATGGTGCAGTCGTGTGATGACCCACTTAACGACTATCACAACTTAGCAACTGCAGACTCCATTCTGGTTGTAAGCCTGGAAGAATAAATAATATTCAGAGAGCCCAACCTCATAACGACAACAGTGCTAATAGGAACAGCCATATAAAGTAAAGCAAACATATTGGGTTCAGATGATCCCTCATGGACACATTTCTCAATTTTCTCGACAAGAACACACAAGTAAATTGCCATTGCTGTCTTCCATAAAATGCATTTATTTTATTAAATACTATCCCCAGGCTTCACACACACACCTTGCAAATTCTAAACTCACAGATGCAGAACCCTTGGATCAAAGTTTCTTAATCAAACTCTAAGACTGACTCTGACTGAGCAGTCTGGGCCTGGCACAACCATTTAAGAATTTGAAGGCCAGAGGCTGTGATCAAACATTAGGTAGTGATCTTTTGGATCACTATGTCTGTGTGTGCGTGTGTGAAGGTGCTACATGGCTAAATATAGTTGAGTTGGATGAGTTCCCATTGTCCTTGGGAGGCCAGCTGCCTGCAGTCCAACCAAAGACTCAGCATGGATAGCACCTGTAGTACACAGGATACACTAATCTGCTTGATGAGAGACCAAAATATTAGTGACATGGGAAATGCCATGTCAAGTCCTAGTGGTTGCTGAAGCTTGCCACTGTAGGGAGAGTGACAAGAAACATTCAGAATCAATGTAAAGTACCATTCTGTTGCAGGTATTAAGTTTTTATTAACAACCCAATACCACGGATAATATAAGCAATAATAAAGAATATTAAGCATTGCAAAAACATGTTACAGGTAGCCCTGGACTGTTAGTTATTTAGTGACTGTTTGAAGTTACATCATCACTGAGAAAAGTGACTTATGACTGATTTTCAAACTTATGACCATTGCAACATCCTCAAGGTCATGTGATCAAAATTCAGAAGTTGGCAATTGGTTCATATTTATGACAGTTGCAATGTCCCAATCTATCATCCTAACCTCTACAAGAGTCCTGCCTCATGCGCCAGAAAACCTTTTTTGAAGAATAATTGTTTATTATAGGAGGTGGGGATATACATCATTCTTCTTTAGGAGAAAATACACACATATAAAGCAAGTAGCTTCGTACTCCTCTCCAAATGAAGTAAAAGTATAAATAAAAAATAACAGCACTGTGAAATGAAGGCTAATACTGTAATCATGAACAATAATTCAGTGGATTTCCAAAAACAGAACTAGCTCAGCTTAGACAAAACAATAAAATCATTTTACCCTATTCAGTCCTCACTTCTGAAAAGCAAAGGTTAATGACTCATGCCCATTTCACCACTTGGTTAGCCTTTTGCAATGAACCATTCATTCATTCATTTATTCATTCATTCATTACCCATCTCACTAAGACGACCCCACATGGGGTTATTTGTGAAGACCCCCTCAGAAAATGGCTGGTTCAAATTGGTGTAAACTCTTTTACAGATGAATTGTCAATATAGTCAAATCATGTTAATGCATATTGAAAATACCATTACAAAGGAGGAACAACTCATCCTCATGGTGGTGAAGTTAAAACAAAAATCCAGAAAAGTATTGGAAAAAATACATCAAAATATTCTGAAAATTCTCAAAATAAAATTTACATTGAAGCCACAAATATTTTATTAGACATAATTTCAGAAAACATAATAAATACAGTTGAATGAGACGTGTAGTTCTTGTACAACTACAAGAACAAATATGGTACAACATTGGAAAAGGGGAACCAGGCCGATGGGAAACTAAAATGTAAAAATATGAGCAATAGCAAAATTAATAGTATCTAGCAGAGTTCCCCAATCTATGTGGCTTTGTGGATTGGGGGGGGGAAGAGGGGATGATTCTGCACAGAGCATGCTTTCCCACTTCTCATGCATGTGGGGATTGAGTGTGTACACATACATTCACCTGTCACTTCCATGGCCTAGTTCTGAAGGGCTCAAGGCCTGGTAGTGGGCCACAAGTTGGGAGGTTGGGAGCCCCTGGTATACAGGGTATAGCAAAAGTCAAGCTTCATAGAAAATTTATTATCGATTACATTAAATGTTTGAATTGTCTGCCATTTTCTTTTAAATCTTACATGTTTGATGCATGAATCTTTCAACATTCCTAAGTACAATACAGCAACATTTTCTCAGGAAAAAAATAATAAAATATATATAGTCTGACTTTTGGTATATCTTGCATATCCATAATATGATAGTATCCTGTAGTCCAATGGTGAAGGCACCCAGCTAAAAACTAGGAGACAGTGAGTTCTGTCCCACCTTAGGCATAACTGCTGGCTGGGTGACTTTAAGCCAGTTATTGTCTCTCAGCCCAACTCACCTCACAGAGTTGTGGGGAAATAGGAGGAGGAAGGAATATGAAGTATGCTCACTGCCTTGACCTGTTAATAATAAAGGTGGAATATGAACAAAGAATAGAAATTTAACCAAATTTATGGTTCACCGTAAAGAATAATTATCTAGATGCAGTCACTGGTTGGCAAAACAAAAGAATGATTTATTAGAAAGTTGTCTATTAAGGCTAGGTCACACTGGCCAACGGATGCAAAACGGATGCAAAAAGAACACAGCAGACGAGCAAAATTTCGGGGGTGGCTCCATCTGTTGTTATCTGCTCTCAAAAGTGGCAAAAATTTGCATAAACAGAACGGAAAGGAACGGACGGGGTAGTACATAGCGAGGATGGTAAGTGGATGTTCGTAGAAAGCCTAGCAGATGGAAGTGGATGGAAGTGGATGACACATCCGAAGGGCTTCCGGGGGAGAATAATGAAGCGGACGCGTAGCAGAAGGAGCGGATGCTTAGCGGATGACGCAGATTCATCACGGACGCCTCATAGGAGCATAGCGGATGCGTAGCGGATGCAAAGCGGTCATTGTGCATGCGGGGAGGATGAATTGCGTCAGCCTCCACGGATATAAAAGGATGCAGCTCGCAAGCAGTCAGCATTCAGAGGAACAGACCTGCTTGCCAGAGACATCTTTGAAAAGAACACCATGGTTCGTCAGTCAGGGAAGAAGAGGAAGCCTGCTGTCCTACTCCTGCCAGCCCTGGCAAGAAGGACAGAACCACCATCCACCCCTGGCCGCTGACTCTGAAGCTGCTGGTGCTTCTGCTGCTGCTGGTTGTGGGTGGTGCTGCTGGTGCTTCTCCTGCTGGTGCTGCTGTTGGTGCTGCTGGTGCTTCCTCCTGCTGCTGCTGCTACTGCTGGTTGCTGCTGCTATGCTGTGGTGGACCAGCCCCAAAGGCCCTCAAAGCCCTGCTGCTGAAAGCCCTGAAGCCCCTGCCAGAGGGAGGAAGAGGCAAAGGCAAGGAAGAAGGGAGAGAGGAAACAGTACTCCAATTTCCTGAGGACCATGAGAGAGGAGGTGCTGGAATGACTGAGGGAGAATGAGTACCTCTGGAGAAAGGGCCACAGGCTCTATCGCGACACCAAGAGAAAGCAGGCAGCGTGGAGAAACAAGGCAAGAGCCTGGGCTACACTGCAGATTACTCCTGGAATAGTGGAAGCACATGCACACCTGGTATGACAAGCTGCACCTCAAGAAATCTGGGCAGGCCACTGTCTAGCTCACTGACGCCAAGTGCAAGTTCCTGGAGATGAGGTCCGCCACCGAGGAGCAGCCACTCTGTCAACCCTTCTCCTCAGAACAGCCCACAGGCAGCCAGTCCTCTTCCAGCCAGGAGACAGCTATCGTGTCCAGGCAGGTGTCTTTGGAAGGCCCCATGGCAAGAGACCCCCCGACAGCTGCACTCCCCATGCCGGAGGACGTGGAGGATCCCCTGTCTCAATGGACGGCAGAGAAGCAGCCCAAGAGACCAACCACACCACACCCACACCCAGCTCCACCTCCACAGAAAGCAGGCAGAGAGGCAAGACTGGAGGGCCAGAGCCACACTGTCCTCTGGAGATCAGGGAACAAATCAAGACCAGCACAGATCTTCTCTCTCAGCTGGTCCACAGCGACATACCATCCTCAAACCGCAAGCCCTTCATCACGTACGTGAAGCCAGACCCTCATGGACCTGCCGAGGCCCAGTACCAAGGTGATGAAGGAAGAAGATCACAGCACTGCTGCACCACCCTCCAGGCCCAGCTGAACTGCTCTGACCCACTCCAGGAACTGCTCCTCCACCCCAGCGATGTCACAGCCCTTCCACGGCTTTCAACAGCCCCTCACCTACCAAGGCTACGAGTACCAGGACTTCCACAGCAGAGGCAACCCTTCCCAGTCCAGGCCCAGTACATTGCATGCCACAAGATGCCTCACCTCACCCAGCTGCAGACCAGACAGCCCCACTACACTCCTCTTCCTCCACCCACAGCCAAGCCTCAACAGAAAATCTATCATCAGTTTTGAGCCTGACATCCAGGTCCTTGAGGAAGGGCCTCTCAACCTCATGGGACTGAGTCAGCTCTCTTGAGAGCTTCCTGAACACACCAATCCCATTGTACTCTCAGGGCCAAGCACCCCAATGGCGCCTCAGACCAGCACTCCCCGCCACAGCCACCTCCACAGTCCCTGGCCGCTCGACAGCTGAGACCATGGACATGCCTCAGAGTGACTGAGAATAGTGCCAGAGACTGAGTTGTTACTTGTTCACTTTATCTTTGCTTAAGACACTTTACTTGGTTCATTTTGCTTCTTTAATAAAGTCATAGTTTACTTAAGACAGTTATTCATAAAGGTTATCTTTGCTTCACATACTTGGTTCATTTTATTTCACAAAGTGTTGGTGAAAACTTGAAAAAAGGATTAAGCCTTTGCATGCTTGTGGATAGGTAGGATAGTTGTGGGATGGTAAGGATAGCTGTGGGATGGGTAAGGATAGTTGTGGGATGGGTAAGGATAGTTTGGGATGGGTAAGGATAGTTTGTGGGATGGTAAGGATAGTTTGTGGGATAGGTAAGGATAGTGCTGTGGGATAGGTAAGAAATAGTTGTGGCATGGGTAAGGATAGCTGTGGGATTGATAAACTCCAGTGCAAGCATAGTGGGACTGTATGGTCCTCCCTCCAGCTGCCACACATATGGCCCTTTTTTATCAATAACAATTGATTCATTGATCAACACATTCCAAAATAAACAAAGCTCTTTTAATTAATGCCCTATTCATTGTACGGACCACTCAACATACACGGCACAATCTCATCAGTGTTATGAGACAGGCTCAAGGAAGCATCCATTAACCATCTACCATCCGTCTTGCCACTCCACTGCTCCAGCTGGGGAGTTGCACCAGTGTTTCAGGAGGTTGCGCTGCTTCTTCCCTTCACGTTGAAGCTCTGTTGGGGCTTGACATCCACAGTGTATCAGGTTTCATCCTTGCCTCCATTCACCAGGCTCCATATCCCCATTGCCTTGTTGACAGTCCACAAGCCTGTTCTGCAACACTGGGTAAGTGGTGCGCATGAAGATTGTGCAGGATGCAGCAAGCTTCCACGATGCTCCTCACGATGATCCCTGGGTGATGCTGCATGGTGGTGAGAAGTACCTGGAACTGTTGGCCAGGAAGCCAAAGGTGTTCTCCACCACCGTCTTGCCTGGACAGCCTATAGTTGAAGATCCTCTCTGCACGGGTGAGGTATCTGGAAGTGTAGGGCTTCATGAGGTAGGTTCTGAGGAGAAGGCGTCATCACCCACGATGGAGTAGGGCACATCTTGTGTGTCATTGGTCTGGATCTGGAAAACCCATGATGAGGTTGCGTTCCAGCCCATCCTTGAGGTCACTGGCGTTGTATACCTGGCTATCTGAAGGCAGACCCGTTGCCTGAAGCATCGATGTACATGAACTTGTAGTCACATCGACCATTGGCAAAGAGGATGATACTGAAGAAGCCCTTGTAGTTGTAATAAGAGGACCCTGAGTTGGCTGGAGCTTTGCAGGCCACATGCTTCCCATCTATGGCTCCAATGGTGTGGGGAAAGTTCCACCTCTGGATACCACTTGTTCTGCCACTTTCCTCCAGCCTTCTCAGTGGTGGGACACTGGAGGAGCTCCTCCACGTATTCTTCGATGATGGCCTGCCACCACTTCTCTGACCACAATGCTGATGGTGTTGTGTGGCACCCTCCAGGCATACTGCATGTTTCTGTATGTGTTCCAGAGGCCAGGTGGTGCAGAGTCAGTGCCACCTTCAGTCCAGGGTGCAGGTTGGATGGCGTTGGGATGGAGATGGTTGGTGCTAGGCTCGGTTAACCTGGGTCTCAGACGCTGTACAAGTTCGTCAAAAACATGGCTGGTGGCATCCTCATGAAGTGATGGAATGACACGAATGTCTTCATTCCTCAGCTCCACCATCAGCTTGTCTATAAGAGTCCAAACTCTACTCTTTCTCCCGATCCATCGTCGGAACCCACACAGCTCTTGGACGTCTCCTTCTTCTCCTTGCGTAGAAAAGGTGAAAGAGTCTGAAACAGGGCTTGGTTCTGGTGTTGAATGATGGCAGCTACCATAAGGAGTGTGTGATGATCCATGGTGGAGATCAATGATGTGGAAGAGCAAGACCAAGGGTGAAGAGGTCTGTATACCACGGCTGCTGGACTGACAAGTGAGATCCAGGTGATTTCCTCCCCCTTTTTATAGGTAATATCGGTTTTCTGCTAGGTGTCCTTCCACATAACATCCTAATCAGACATCCTAAATATCCGAGATGCTATATAAAAGTTTTGTCCGTTTTAATCCTTTATATACGAAGAGCATTACATCCTTTCTATTTCCGTGCTACTAACGCTGGTGTGGATGTTCCATTGTACCTTTCGCTTCCTCCCTCTTTCCGTTTTCAGTTGGAGCGGATGTGAGTTGCGAGGCAGCCCGAAGGATGCCGAGAGGATACAGAGGACGTGTAATGGATGACAACGGATGTAGAACGTTTGTTGGCCCTATGTGTTGCGGATGTACATCGTACGCGGCGGAAAGTTCATCCGCTCAAAAAGTTTTGTGCAGCTCAAAAATTCTGAGCCGGATGAAATAGCAGTAGATGGATGTTTGACGGATAGAGTGTATGAAAACACGTATACAGTGAGTACACAACAGATGCAATCACGTTTTCCAACGGAGGACAAGCTTTTTTGTCCGTTATAATCACTTTGTATCCGTTGGTACAGTGGGCAACATGGGCTTGCCTCTACTATCTATCTATCTATCTATCTAAACCTTTTATACAGCAGCCCATCTTTCAACCAATTCTAAGAGGCTCCTAATCAAAAAATCATATAAAATAACTTACAACTAAAAAACTCAACCAATTAAAACATTAAAAAACAAAACAAAATCCTTTATATGTTTTATTCTACTGTCACCATCTAATGCAGACTTTCTTTTTTCATTGAATTTCGCCAATCTAACAATTATTTTTAAAAAGATCCTGGTTCAAAATCCAGTAGCCCACTTGACCGGCATTAATTTGTATGAGAATATTATACTTAGGAATACCCTTCCAGCTCTATGATTTCAGTAACATTCACATTCTGTTATTCCAGAAATGTATGCACTGAAATTTATATATATTTTAATGGAAAATCTGTACAGAAAGCTGCTGTAATCCAAAATGAAGATTCCTAAAGCACAAAAGTATTTGCGCATATGGTAGTAAGCCTAAGTTTTGCTAGAACTATATAGACATTTTCTTCATGGTTGGAAGTAAACCTTATGTTTTTGTTATTTTGAAAAATTAAACGTCTTTGATCAAATCTATCATGTAAGATTTTTAAGAACACTAAAGATAGCCAAAGGATTAATCAAACTTTTATTTCCTCCCTTATATTTATATTCCACCTCATGACTGCAAACCGAACCATCACATTAATTTATATAAAACCAATTGATCAGAAACACACACAGCACCCAAAAAACAGATTAATCTATAAAATACATTTATGAATGAAGCCCAATATATACTTTTTCAATTATGATAAAAGCAAAGCCCGAGTTAAAATGTTGCCCAATAGGCCTTCAAGCACTACCCTAACAAACACGTCATATAATATTTACATTTTAAAATTCCCAGAACCAAAAGGCTGAAGCTAATCCATAGGAGTAGGTTTTGACAATCTGAAAGGGCCTATTTACCAAAATATCTGGCTGCATCCAATTACTTCACAGGGGCAGCATGTGGAAAACAAAAGCATTCTAGCTTTTGATGACCAAATATGAATGCAGGGACCAGAGAGGACACTTTTGAAGGTCAGTTCCCAGAGACATATTGGTGTGTAATATTGACATGAGAAGTGTGCAGCATTTTGGAAATAATTAGGAATGGAGGCTTTACAATGAGCAAAGGCCCAATAAGTGTTTAAAATCTGCACCTCTTGAAAGCAGCTATGTCTTTTTCTGGGGTTGGGTGACAGCCCGCTGAGAAATCACCCGGCTGCCCTAAGAAGCTACAACGAGGAGCGAACATTTAACGTCCTCACACTCGAAAGCGTCCACAACACTGCACCGCCTAACTACGCGTGCACACAAACATACACAAAAGATACACAATTTTTACAGCACGGTGCAAAGAAAGAAAGAAAGAAAGAAAGAAAGCGAGCGTGTTCTCTTCCATGCGGAGATCTCCGATTGAACCGGAGGGAGAATCGGTCCCGTCGGAAACTCTGTATAGATCAGAGCCTCGACCAGTCGGGGTCCAACTCCCCGACCGAGAAGGGGTCGATTCAATCTAACGCAGCTCCTCACGTTGGGCATCCTCCTCCCGGGTCTGAGCAGCCAAGATCCCTCGAGATCGACTTGGATCAATTTCCTCGCAAAGGCGCCGGGCAGATCGACGGGCAGGAATCGTTCGGAAGACGCCTCCCAAGCNCCCCCCCGCCCCCCCCCAAAAACCACCCCGAGCCCCGGGGAAGAGTTGTACCAGCCACGACCGCTGGAGGGCGCAGCGGGACCTCGCTTGGAGAAGTCCCCGAGGCCGGCGCCTGAGCGAGCGAGCGCCCCCTTTTGGCCTCGGCCGAAAGGCTTTTTCCGTCCACGGCTCTTCCCCTGTTTTATCGTCGTCTTCCTCGGGACGTCCTTCGCCTGTGCGAGGGGGAAGGCGCGGCGCTCGCCGTCTCTCCCTCCTGCGGGGAGGCGCACCTGTCCCGCTCCTCTCCCGGCCAGGGAGGAGAAAGGAGGAAGGGACCTCTGAACCCGTCCCACGTGCTTTTGCAACCACCCGGCCCGGGCACGGGAGGGTTAAAACCGGCGAAGTGATCCGCCCACCGAAGCGTGCGCTGCGGCTCCGTACGGACGCGTTGCTCACTTCCCTTCCCCCCCCCTCCCCTCACGCGCCATTTCGGCGTCTCCTTCCGCCGCCCGAGCTTCCAACACAAAATAAGGGAGTCGGGGGTTGCTTCCTTTCGCGAGGCCGTCGCGACCATCTCGCGCCGAAGGCGAGGGGCCTGGGATTGGAGCAGGCCCGCAGCGGGTCCCTTCCCGTCCAACGGGGAGAGGAAGCGGAGCGAGAAAAGGGGCCGAAGAGGAGGGACAAGTCCCCGACTCCGGGATTCCACCCTCCCTTTTGCATACGAGGAGGAGGAGGAGGAGGAGTGAGCTCACAGTCAGCTGAGTCGAGGAGATGAGTCACCAGAGGAGAAGGGGGGAGCGTTAGGAGACAAAACCGAGAGCTGGACAAGTCCCAGCCAGGACCTCACAGCCTTATCCTCTCCTGCGTATAAGTATCGGCAGCGCTGCCCATCGCCGCTGAACATTTCTGTTCAATTCTATAAAGCCTCTCGTTGGGGTTGGCGGGGCGACGAGGCTCCACGGGGGGGGAGTAAGCTCACGCCGCCGTGTTTTTTGAGTCCCGATTTCTGCTCAGAGCTGCGGATCTAGACGTGCGGAGGAGAGGTGAGCAAGTTTAAAACAAAAAAAACAAAAAAACAAAGGAAGGAGGAGAGCGAAACAGGAAAATGAAAGAGAAGAGCCTGGAAACAGAAGCTAGGAGGCGAGATTTAAAAGGGGGGGCGGACAAAAAAAAGGATGGGGGAATCTCTCCCGGCGAAACACGGAGCAAAGCTTGGTTGGCGGCAGTTTTAGACTTCCAGCACACCGAGAAGCATAGAGAGGACAAGGGCACAATGCACGCCCATCCGCTCGCAGATACAGGGGGAGGCGGCGGATGAGGGCTTTAGCCCGCCTTCGGGCTGGAGGGAAGGTTGAGGGGTGCAAATGGTGATAAGCTGGGGTTAGTTTGAGGCGGCGGGGGCCGCACCGCGAGGGGGAAGGCTTTGCAAGGCGGGGAGGGAGGCAAAAGTATGAACGTTCCGGCGGACGGGAAACTCTGAACGTTCGCTTCCCCTCCATTCGCTCCCCCTCCCTCGGGAAGACCTCAGCGTTCCATCCGGAGGGCTCCGGCGTTCCATCCGGCCTCCCGAGCGGTCTGTTTTGGGCGCCTCTCGTTGGGAACGCGGGAGTGGGAGGTCTAGGAAGGGCGACCGAGGCGGCCCCGAAAGCAGGGATCTCTCTCTTCCTCGGATGCGGCCGCTGGAAGATCAAAGGCAAACCCGGAGCTCCCTTTGTGTGCCGTCCGAGGAAGATCTGGCTCGTCGCTCTGTTCTTTTGCCTTATTTTGAAACTCCGAAGTNTCAAAGGCAAACCCGGAGCTCCCTTTGTGTGCCGTCCGAGGAAGATCTGGCTCGTCGCTCTTTTCTTTTGCCTTATTTTGAAACTCCGAAGTATCGTGGTGGAAGGAAGCCGAAGCAACCCCTCTGCCTTGTGTCGGGGGGGCTGGGCTGCCTGGCTTTTCTGGTCTTCCCCCCGCCCCACCCCCGGGTGGAGAAAAATCTTCGGATATTTGGATTTCGCATCCTTTCTAACCCCCCCCTTTTTTTTTTTTAAATGTGTTTGCGGGTTTGTGTGTTGTTGTTTTTTCCCCTGAGTGGCTATAAGTAAGCAACCAGCATCTTATTGGGCATCTTTTTTTTCCCCTTTTTCTTTTTGGAAAGGAGGGGACAAATGCAAAGCTTTTCTTTCCCCCCCTTTTCGATTTTTGGGATAATGATTTCTGCTGTATCTTGCCTATGGATTTTGGCGGGTGAGAATTTCTGGATCGTCTTGTAGAAGAGAGAGAGAGGTAGGTGAGGGTTTGCTTTTTTTTTTTTTTTCNAGGTGAGGGTTTGTTTTTTTTTTTTTTTCCTGGCCCCAGTGTTGATTCTTTTCGCTGTATTTGAATATCAATGCTCTTTGTATCTTGAGGCTGTATTTAGACTTTTCTATCTTTGTTGATTTATGTAACATTTTGGTGCAATGAGAGGAAATCTGTTCTGAAAGCGTTCAGGAAGGATGCATGGTAAAAGGCCTTAGAATTAGATCGAGCACAAGAAGCAAACTGAAAATATGTCTATGTACCCTTTAAGCCTAGGCCTCATGTTTCCATTGGCTTATATAAATAAGTGACTGTGTCGTGGATGATGGTGGTGGTGGGAGGAGGCATGGCTTCCTTTACATCCTTACTGAAATAATTGAGTTATATATTTTTCAGCAGGAGGATCTGTTAATTTATTTTCTTGTCCATTGCATGTCTGCTGGTATGTTTTGCACAAAGAATTAAAGGGGGGACGGGATGACTCTATTTGTGTGTGGGGTCAAAATGGTTGGTCCCATTGTATTATTCTAAAGTGGGGGTGGGGAAGAATTAGAAAGCATTTAACACAGAGGTGGAAGTGTTCATTCCTCTCCCATTAATTTACATTTCTGTTTTGTTTGATTGGGGATTTGGATTAAAATGATAGGGTTAGTTTTTCATGTCTAACTGGATGTTTCTTAACTCAGCTGCATCTGTGGGATGGGGTTTGTTTAAATGGAGAGCTTAACTGCCCAAGAGGTTATGGCTACTCCTGGATGGAGTCGCTCCCTTCTGTCCCTTGGATAGAACTGCCCTCTTAAAAGCAATGCTGTCCAGTTTAGCAGAGTGAGCCAGAAGCCTGCTTTTTTCCAAAGCAAAGCAGCCAACTGGAAAGGCCTGCTTTACCCAGCAGTCCTTTAGCGA
Source organism: Laticauda laticaudata (assembly GCA_004320025.1). Taxonomy (NCBI): domain Eukaryota; kingdom Metazoa; phylum Chordata; class Lepidosauria; order Squamata; family Elapidae; genus Laticauda; species Laticauda laticaudata. The sequence goes on along the minus strand of BHFT01000733.1, from coordinate 150,663 downwards.
TCAGTGCAGCCTGCATGGGATTATGGAGGACTCCAAAGAGATTTACCAAGAGAAGGTGGGTGGAGAGGAGAATTGCATTGGCATTTTCTCTCTCCCTAAACCAGCGGACTCCTAGGTGGTTTCATGCTTGGATATAAGACAGGATGGCAGGGTTTTTACTTGGTCTCTTGAAGTTCAGATTCTTCCTGTAGGTTATTCTAAATGCAGAGTTGCATGAACTGAGCAGACAGCTTTCCTGTTCTGGTTTAATGGGAGGAGGGTTACTGACTTTTGCCCCTCTGGCTGTCAAGGGGGACTTTGTGGGCCACACCTGTTGCATGGATATCAGATCACTCACAGTTGGACCTATGCTGCCTGGATGGAGAACTTTGATTTTTCTTAACAGTGGGTAGAGAGCAGCTGAACAGCAACTGGTTTTTGAGGAGAGTTAACATGAAGGAACAGATTTCACTTGAGACTGCACTGGATGTTTAAAACCCCAATGCAGACATAAATAGATTTGGCGATGTTATTACTAGTAGAAATGGCAATAGAGCTTTTCAGCCACTAGTATTTCCAAAGTGTGTATGAAAAAATGCAAACGAGTTTGTAAGAGTAATATATACCTGTATGTAGGAATGCTTTTTGACTACACAAATGTACCTAGATTGATGCACACTCTTTTTGTATGACAGTGTTAGACAAAGGTCTGGTGATGGTGTGAATTTTGTGTTCAGTTGGAAGGAGGTCAGGGCAAAGACCTGGTGGGGCAAACTCCTCTCAGTGCTCTGAATTTTCCTTTGATATCAAAGTTTCGTGATATTCAAGCACATTGATTGCAGTGACTATACATATCAGATCTTTTCACTGTGACAGTTGTGCCTTGATTACATCCTGATGAGATACTAGTAGCATGTAGTGTGGAGCTGTCTTTGAAAAGGTTTTGGAAATTTCATGGGGTCCAGAGGATGCAATTAGGTTAGACATTAAGGCTTCCTATACTGAAACAGTTCCATTGAGTATTATTGTTTTGAGGGATAATGTGAGTACTAGTTGTAAACTTTGTATCTCTTCATTAAAGACCACAATAATTCCCTCCCTGCCTTTAAAGTCTTGATAGAAGAACCTCCTTTCTCAGTTCTGGCACCATTTGAGGTGCACATGAGAGGAGTAGAAGGTCTTCACATGGACAGCTTCTAAATTTTGGGAGAAGTTTTCTGTTACTCTTTCCACACTAAGCCAAAACATTTTAAATAGGGAGTCCCAAGACTAAATAGCTAAATCATTATTTTTTGTTTTATTACAGACATGTTTTAAAATGCTGTCATTATTTGACAATGTGATTTGTAGGGTGCTTTCTATGTCACTTGTTAGCTATATTGAGCACCAATAATTTCTGGAAGTATGAATGTAAATTAATTGAATGCAATAGTTTAAACTCTGTTGGTCATGAAACCAAGTTTATGAAGATATGGAAACCAGAAAATAAATGGAAGACACCTTACTGTCATTCTGCTGCTTTTTAGTAAATCCTCAAAGGAAGCAAAACCCGGATGAAAAAAGCCCAGTTGAAATGCCTCCTGAAGTTTCTTGAACAAAAATATATATTAAAGAAACATTCCATGGAAAATATAAAACTTTGCTTTGGGGATTTTGGCTATATCTGACTCCAGACCATTAAGTATAGTGTATTTTTCTATGTATACATACAATCCAAGGCTCTGAGGTCAGTTATGAATATTACAATATAATGTCAGTGAGTTTCTACTATTTATTGAAGTTTGGCCAGGTGGAGTTTTCAAGATGTTTGCTACTAGCAGAATTTGATGCTAATTACTTTATTTCTGCTGTATCTAAAGAGTGCTGCAATCTAAATGTGCATTGGTCCATGAAACTTGTTATGCAAAGTCCCAGCCTGAGGTTGTTTGTTTGTAATCTGTAATCATTTTATTATTGAGAGATCCTATAGAGAAAATTTGCTTTTGAGGAGTTCTTTGTTTCTTCACACTTGATAATTGCATATACTTATTGCCAAATTTTGCATACCAGTCTCAGCCTATCCTATAAGCTGAGAACTATTCTTCTGGAATGACAGGTTGATACTTTATCTTTTCCACTTAAAAGTTTTGGGAGAAGAATGTTCCGTTAAGTTTTCAACATAAGGTAAAATAACATATGTAATTTACACAGTATGGAATGAAGAGAGAAAGCAGTTTGATATAGCCTAATTGAATATGATGACATCAGAAGAATTTTTAGCATTTTATCTACTGACTCTACTTGTATATATTAATAGGAAGAGAGTAGAATTGTTATGTAGGCAGATAGGGATGCTGGGACCTGTACAGATAGCCCTTGATTTGTGACCACAATTAAGATCAGAAACTGAGATCAGTTTATTTTTTTGGATATTTTTCATGGTGTCATTAAGCAAATAAATTACATGGTTGTTAAGCGAATGGAACAGTCGTTAAATAAATTATTGTTCCGAGTGGGTGTTTTTTATCAGAAATTGGCAAAATGTCGCAAATCAAGGTCATATGATTGTGGGTCACCGCAACCAGTTTTAAAGGTAAGCCGGTTGCCGGGCACTGAAAATGCAGTCATGTGACCTCGGGGTTGATAACATGGTGGTCTGAAATGCTTTATGGCATGTAAAGCACCTGTTCTGAGAGAGTCCTAACTCCAAACAATTGTAAAATGACTGACCGGATCAATCAATCGTAAGTTATCTACCTGTATTTCAGCATCTGGAGGGCCATAGGTTCTGTATTACTAGGCTAGACATGCAAGTGTAGTTGAAATTTGAAAATCGCTAAATTCTGTGATGCTTTCCACACTTACTTTGACAGAAGTAGAGAATTGAAGCCATATACGAATAGAAAAAAACTCTGTTAAAGATCTTCTCCCTGGAACCAAAATTTCTGTACTGTAATTATAAATTGACAGTGTGAAATTGACTTTACTTGAATATGAAGTGGTAATGTGCTGTATAGGTTGTTAACTTTCTTCTATTTTAGATTCTACCTTTTAGTTCATTGAAATTTCAAAATAATAAAATAACTTTTAAGAAAAACTACAAATTCATATTAAAATAACATATTGAAGAAGGAATATCTACATCAAGTTAGAGACTACAAGATGGTTATAAAATGGCTCTGGGAGAGAGAAGGATGATCTCCAATTTATAGAAAGGCATGTAGAAAAGGGGCTCTGGGTATTTCCATGGGCATTTGGACAAGTTCATGCATGGGCAGAGTTTATTTAAATTTCCCAGGAAGCTTGAAATATGCACTTTTAGCCTGGCAACCATAGAATTGCATCCTGGAGAACGCAAGGAATTCCATGCAAGTGGCTGGGAGAGAAGTGGTTTAATACAGTATGGAAAGAAGACAGCTCCTCTGCCCACAATACAAGTGTTAGATTCCTCTGCCCCCAATGCAAGTGTCTAGGTTATTTTATTACATTTATGTGCCACTCATCACCCTGTCTAGCGATTTTTTTGAATAGTCTTCAAAGGCAGTTCCATGTGCAGATGACTGCATCAATGCAGCCTGGAAGATTTCAATGAATGGATAATAGCAATTACAATTATGTCTAAATGGATTTATAGCTAGTTGTATTACCGATATTTCTCCTTCTATATTCAGAGCACAAGGAACTTTGTTTTTTATGGTGAGAACCTTCAATATTTTGTGACATAGTTTGTGTGTTTAAAAAAGAATCTCAAATATTCAATGCTTTAAAGCAACTTTAATATGGTTGGGTCTTTGGGTATGTAATATTTGGAATACAGGTAGTCCTCAATTTACAACAGTTTGTCTAGTGACAGTTTTCAGTGAAAAAAGTGTCTTACGACTCCTTTTTACCGATACAGCATTCCCTTGGTCATGTGATCATTTATAACAGTTGCAGCCTCGCAGTGTTACATGATCACCCTTTGCGACTTTCTGAAAAGCAAAGTCAATGGGGAAGTCAGATTCATTTAACAACTGTGTTACTAATTTAACAGCTGCAATGATTCACTTAACAACTGTGGCAAAAGGGTCATGAAATGGGGCAAAACTCACTTAACAAATGTCTCAGCAACACAAATTTTGGGCTCAACTGTAGTTGCAAGTCAAGTATCTGTACAGTTTTAATCCTCTTGAATATAGAAGTGGGAGAATCTGGGAATATTATTTCAAAGGGTTCTGGAAGTTGAAGATTAGGAAGTGCTGGATGACTGGATTATAGTTGGTAATCTTTTGTTGAAAATATCATAAGTGGTGTGCAGCCTAGAAGAAAATGTTCATGTATCTGTAAGAGCAGGGTGATGTGAAACAATTTTGACAGGATGGCTTGCTTAGCTTCGAAGAACAGGTATGGTTGATCAAACGGTATTAGATGCAGTGGTATTGTTCTGTAAAAAATTATTAACTCGTTAATATTGTCTTGATTTTTGCCTAATTTTACTACTGAGTGTCAATGGAGCTTCATTTGAATCCTACTGATGATATTTGAAGGGAGCTTGAGTGAATGGACAACACTTGGTGCTTATTTTGTGAAGTCATCCAGCATATAATGTGCCAGTATGAAAACATAACTACCTCATTTAATTCAATAAAGGAGTTAACTAGGGTCAGTTGTGTGATTGCTTAACAATTGGGGTTGGTTTGGGTAAATCTTGTTCTGTATAAGGCTCATAAATGGCTCTTCATCACAGTGACATTCTTTTCTTTAATATAATTTGTATTGATTTTAATTACAGTAAAAAGTAATAACTAAAACTAGGTGAGAGAAAAGAATGGAAATAAAGAATAAAGTGTAGGGGAAAAATATTATATACTAGTTCTATACCTGTAGCTTTTGTAGCTTCACTACGAAACTATGATCGGGCTTAGTTTTTGGGGAGGAAAATAAGGGGGGGGGGAATTGTGCCTCTGCCTACCAACATCTGTCTACCTACCATTCATCTGGCNTACGAAACTATGATCGGGCTTAGTTTTTGGGGAGGAAAATAAGGGGGGGGGAATTGTGCCTCTGCCTACCAACATCTGTCTACCTACCATTCATCTGGCTAGCATCCTGTTAGTGTGTGCGAGAGTTGAGGGCTGTTTGGAAACTGAAGCAGTTTTTGCTGTGTGAGCAAGAAGGAGACAGCAAGGAGCCTAGGTGTGGCTTAGCTGAACTGTTCTGTACTAAAGCTGGTTGCTGCTGTGAAAGTAAAACTGAAACTCCTTTACTTGTCTTTTGCATTTAGAACAGATTTCTTTTCAGGTTGAGAGGGGGAGTAGAACTCCTTAGCATCAGAGCATGTTAATAATAATATACGAAATACTAATGCTCTGGTGGGCATTTCGAAAAATCCTTTCTTAGTGAGCACCTAGAAGCCAAGAGGAACATATGTGGCAAATTTCAGATTTGTAGGCTTTACAGTTCTGGAGATTTTGTGGTGATGCGTGAGTGGTATTTTGCTTTTATATAGACAGATATCTTCCAAACTATCACAAGTCCAAAAACATTTAATAACTCTTCAGTCTGTATAAGGTTAATCAGTTATCTCTTTCTCCCATTTCTCATTCCTTATCTATAAGCAAATCCATAAACATCAACTTTTCAATTTTGCTGGTCAACAAAAATATTCATAAAGGATTGCCAGAACATTAATAAAAATGTCTTTGTTTTAACCTTGATCAGATAAATCAACTTTATATTCTTTCCTTTTACTTCTTAAAATTTGACTTTGATTTCTCTTCAATTCTTCCATCTGCATAGATTTCTTCAAGGCTCTTTTGTAGATCCTGCAAGAAAAAAGTTTCCAATTCATTCTCTTAGTTTATTATTTTCATTTCTCTTTAAATTATTAAAACTTCAGCCAGTTTCTGTTGCATATCCAATACAGGTAGCCCCTGATCTATGATCAGTGGAATGGCTTGCCTTCAGATGTTATGGCTGCTCCATCACTAGAGGATTTTAAGAAGAGACTGGACATCCATTTGTCTGAAATTGTATAAGGTCTCCTGCTTGAGCATGGGGTTGTACTACAAGACCTCCAAGGTCCCTTTTAACCCTGTTATTCTGTTCCATCAGTTGCCCAGTGACCATTTCAAATTATGATAGGGCTGGATGAATGGTGGTTATGAACTCCTTGGAGTTCCAGCCACTTCAGCACTTGTGGTCCTGTGATTGTGATCTGGGTGCTTGGCAACCAGTTCAGGCATAGAATTGGTTGCAGTGTCCTGCAGTCATGTGATTGCCATGTGCTGCTTTCCCTGCCAGCTTCCCCAGAAAGTCAGTGAGGCAGCTGGCACGGAAGGTTGCAAATTGTTGGGGTAAGTCTTCTCCATCTGCCCACCCTCCCTGACCTACCTCTCGCGTACCCTCTCATACCTTTGCACATCTTCCCTGATCCTCACTGTCTCTCACACACAACCCTTTGCCCCCTTGTACACTCTCTCCAACCTTTCCGCCTCTCTCACATCCTCATGCACCCCCTTACACTCTTGGGCCCCCGCCCCGCCCCATGCCTCTTGCACGCTCCCAGAAACCTTCTCTCACCAAAGTTGTGTGTCTTGCACAACTTTGCTCTCTCCTCTACCCACAAGCAACCACTTACATGCTTGCCGGCCTGATACAAGTTCTTTCTGACTTCTTCACCCACATCTTGGTTGTGGGAAGCTGGCAGGAAGTTGCCTTGCCTAACAACTGTGGGATTCACTTAACAATGGCAACCAGGACTGTGGGGATTGCTGTTCCTAAGCGATGCTGCCGCGCTATACGACCACATCACTCAGTGATGGAAATTCCAGTTCCAATTGTTATATAATTGTTGAGGATTTTTCTGTAAAATACCTTTTTTTCCAATTGTTATCTCAGCCTGTCATTTATAGTGTTACATTTTGTATTTTATCTTACAAGGTAAAATTTGTTCCACATCTGTCATTCCTTCATTAATGTCTTTTAGACATAGTCTATTCATAGAGGTAGACTTCATGACCGGTAGTGTTGATATTATAAATACTGCCGTAATTTCTGGCTCTGTTCTTCAAAGATCTCCTTTAATATTTCCAATGTTAATCTTTTATTATGACTTGCACTTGCCAGGATAACCAAAAAAGGTCTGTTTCCCCAAAAAGTTGTTCATTTTTAAAAATAATTAATTCCAAAATCATTATTTAAACATTTATCTGGTCCCTTTATCTGTTGATAACTTTTGGATCAGAACCTTATTTAATTTTTGCTGTTTATTTCAAGTTCTTTAAATTCTTAAGATTATAATTAATTTTTGTTCAGAGTTGAAGATGAACTCGTCGAATGAAGATTTTTTTCAAACCTGTAGTTATGAAGGTTCCTTAATACCTTTAGAGTAGTTTAGGCAATTTCCAAAAGTGATTAGAAAATAAGCTTTTTGTGCTTTGTGTTGTTTAAAAGATTCTGCCACAATTGCAAAAAAGATAACTAATCCCTTCACCCGAAGGAGTCCATTATCCTATGGTCTGCTTATGGGAAGCAGCCATTAGGAATACATATGGGCGATCTCTTGTCTTCTCCTTATCCAGAGAGGTGAGAAAGAATTATCTACTCAGTGGTTCCTTAGTCTTTTCGGCAGTTCCACTTTTGCAGTCATCTTCAGCTTGCCATACCATAGGGTCCATATTAGAGGGTCCATTTGTGAGAGATCTACATTTGATAGGTCCCAGGAGTTGGGCCTTCTGTGCCTTGGGGGCAACTTATAGAATTATTCTCTCTCCACCCCTCCCAGTTGGGATAGCTGTATCACTCTGAATGTTCAGGAGATCCCTCAAGAGCTGCTTTTATGTCACCAGGCTTGGGGAAACTGATGAATACTCCTGTATTGTGGATGACATGTGATTGCTATACTTTTCTTTCCATTTATGATTTGTATGTTTTTGATTATTTTAATAATTTTTAAATTGTTCATAATAATTGCTTTTATATTGTAGTTTTAATTGAGTTTTATACTCTGGCCAGTCATTTCTGGTCAGATGGGTGGTTGTATACATTTAATAAATAAAATAATACATAAATAAATACCTCTCAGAAGTTACCCATCTCAGGGACGTTTTCACCACAGAGATTCTAAAGGCATATCATACCTCACTGCCACGAGATATTTGAAGACCTCTTTAAAGTAGTCATTAAAGGCTATTAATCCCAAGAATGCTACAAACAAATTCTAATGCTCTGGAGCCCCACTGATCGACAGTCAAAAACAAACTCAGAGTGGAAAAAAATTGGGGACAACAGTAAATCTTCTCAACAGTGGCAACTCTCTGAAAATTACTCAAGTACATAGCACAGAATTATCATGAAAATCACAACCCCAGACCAACATCCAGGGAATTGCAGGCCTCTCACCTAGTTTGTGAAGGTTTTATGATTCTATCAGCAAAAAAGAACTAGGTAAAAATGGGGTTACAGAATAGGAAAATGCAGATTCCCTTCTTCATCGGGGGAAAAATATTAATTTTTGTCCTAAGTTTGTCAAAAAGCATTTAGATGAACCTCCAGACTTCTGGAGAAATGTTGTATAGATAGATATGTTCAAAATAGGGCAGGGCAGGGGTCCCCAACCCACAGTCTGTGGATTATCCTGGTCTGTGGCATGCCAGTAACCAGGCCGCACAAACAAGCAAAGCCCCCTTTATGGAATGCAGGGAGCAGGCAAAACCATGCCCCCTCCGGTCTGCAGAAAAACCTTCATGGAACTGGTCCCTGGTGCCCAAAAGATTGGGGGGCACTGATCTAAGGAGGCTATATGAATATTCCTATGTCTGGTAGAAGAAAACATTGAATTCCACAATGAGAATCTCATACTTATTATGACATTTGGAAATGGCTTGGCTTGGCTGCCTTAATTCCTGGATGACTTGCCATCATTGAAGGAAGCAGATTTTCACAGGAGAACATCATGCTACGTTTCCATCAGTGGAAAATGAAGCATAAGTGGGTTATGGAGCAAGACAATTCCAAGCATGTAAGCAGCTCTTCTTGTAGATGGCAGATGACAAAGTCAACCCCACAGAAAAATTCTAACAGGATCTCAAATGACTACAGTAGTTCATGTGAGAAAATTCTCAAATGTTAGTGAGTTGAAGCTCTTTGTATTGGAGGAAATGGGCTATGTAGTGATGTGAAAGGCTAGTCACCAATTACTGCAGCTAAAAGTAATGAACCAACCACTGAATTTAACAGGTAGGCTAATTACTTTTTCACAAAGGCAGATTGTACATTGGATGACTTTGTTTATAAAATAAATTGGTATCAGACTTGGTATCAATTGTTCATTCAGGCTCCCTTTTTATAGTATAGCTATAAGACTTGTGAAGCATTCACAGAAAACTGTCCAAAAATTCATATAATCTGAAAAATGATTTTTTTAAAAAAGAACAGCATAGATTGTAAAGTTCCATAACCAATGTCTGGTAATGAATGCTATTTAAGTATCTAAAATAGACAATATTGTGATTTACTATAATCACAATTCTGTGACACAGAAATTGTTTTCATAGATTTGATTTGCAATTGTAATGTGACAGAGAGAGCTCCAATTATTTTTATTAATTGAGACGCGTGAAAGTTTTACTTTTTGGTTAGAAGAAGGCATCAGTATAGAAAAATGATCACATTTGCTGTTAGTGAGTTGTAATGTTTAGCCAACTATCTGGTTCAAATAATTCACTTAACAGCTTTAGTTAAAAATGTTAGGTGTGAACAACCAGATCTACATATAAAGAGTTCAATTCGCTGTTTTATTGTTCAAGCCCATTATACACTCCTCTCTTCTCAGATTGACTATTTGCACCTGGGTAAGACTAGATAAGGTTCAACAGCATTCAAGGGAGTGTCAGACTGTCCATCTAGGGATTCCAGACTAATTCTGCACTTGACTGCTTCCCCTGGCTCAGCCAGTCTCTCCAACAAAAACTCAATGATCCATCAGCTCATTGCTTCGGAGGTATTTCCTTACCAGATCCCTCAACACCTTCAGCCATGGCAGAGCTTCTAATGCATTGGTCACCAACTGGTGGGCTGCGGACCACTGGTGGTCCGTGAGAAAATTTTGGTGCTCCACAGAGAAATGTCCCTCTCAAAACACCCCCCCCAAAGCAATTAATCCAGGCTGTGCAGGAACACATGGCCCACCGACCTAGTGGCCCCCATCCTTCGGCCAAGCACAAAACTTACCTTGAGTAAAGCCATGCGAGCTGGAATTGGAAAATAAGACCAATGGTGTGGGTGGGAAATCCACCCCGGGGTTGCTTGCTGATGGTGGGATGCTGCACCCTCCCCCATTTCTTGCAGGGCCTGCTGGTGAAGCACCCCTCTCATACACCCGCCACTGCAGTTTGGTGCGTGAGGGAACAGGCTCCATGTGGGGGAGGGAGACATGCTCCACGCCCATTGTGCTGAACCAAAGGCACTGGTGGGCAGGGGAGCAGTGGCAGCCAGCTGGTGAAGTGGTGATGCTGGTGGGTGGACTGCTGCATGCAGGGAGGGAAGCGCGTGGGAGATGGCAGTGTCAGAACCCTCCCTGGCTCTTCCACGAAGCGCCTTGCACCAGCCCAGTTCCCTGCCCGCTTCCCACCTTGCTTGGAATCCTTGCGGCGGCACATCGGATAGGACGGTGGCAGCAGTGGGGGTGGGTGGGCTAACGAGGCTTCCCAGAATTCTACCAGGCTCTTCCAAGCTACCTGCAAACACCCCCTCTCTTTCTCCCTCTCTCCCTTCCTCCCTCCCACTCTCTCTTTTTTGCCGTGCAGGAAACTTTGGCCGGGCTCCTAGAGTGAAAGAAGTCCGCGGGATTTAAAATTATGAGTTTGGTGGTCCCTGTGGTCCAAAAGGTTGGCAACCCTTGTACAAATGTACTGCCTTCACTGGAAAAGTTCTGAAAAATTCAGTGAGATACTCAAAGATGAATGTGCCTTCAAAATAGCCCATGTTGAGTTGTATAGCCCAAAGAAATATCAGGAGTTGACCACAGGAAATGTGTTAGCACTTTCTATCTGCCATAAAATGTGTTATAATTTTAATGACATCAAATATTTTATATCATTAGCCAGATTTCAATTCCATGAAAGTCATGGCTTCCAAATTTTGGGCGTATTCTGTAAGTTAACCCAATTGTGGAAATGCCTGGTTCAAAAATTGTTACCCTGAAATGCACTGTTTCACCTAGTTGAAGGTTTACATACAGAGTTTTAGTAGTATATAGATGTCTTTGGGTAGTGGGTCATTGTTATTACCATGATTGCTACAAATATAAAGAGGAAGTCATGTTACAAGGAAACACTTTTAATTTTTCCCCACATATAAGGGGAAATTACTCTTTAGTTGTGTGAAATGTATCAAAAATAATGGGTGTTTTTCTTAAAATTATTTTAATGCAAATTTTTTGTTTTTGATGAAAAACAAAGTTTTATTTAATTTATGTGACCTGGCTGTCATAGAAAGTGTGGAGAAATGAAGTCATCAGCCTAGAATCGTTACGTTCCTACACACGGTCTAAGTCCAATGCCTCTTGAATTGTATTGACACTTTTCCAGCACCAGTTTAATGTTGAACTTTGGTTGACTGGATTCTTTTGTATAAGTTTGAGCAATAAGACTTGGAGTTAGAATAACTTTATTGTCACTTTTGAATGTACACTAATCAGCATACATTACAATGAAATTTCATTGCATACAGCTCTCAAAGGGTCACCACCTCCAATATACACTACATAAATATAAATAAATAAATGAATGAATAAATAAATAAATAAAAATTTATGTACTTATATGATACAGAGAAACTGTCTAGTTCAGATTATATATGTATATGGCAAGAAAAACAAATCTTGTGAGTTTATAATAAATCTACACTGCAACTTAATGTATGGTCCTGATTCTTTGTGCTGACATTGCCTTTATTTTAACAAAGGAAAAAAAACAGTAGTGTTCCCCACCCTAGTGCCCTTCAGATGTATCGTCATTTTCTCTAGCCAAATTGTGATTGCAGTGGTGTGACTTCAGTTTAAACCAGAGTGAGCTACAGGCATACCTTTGAACTTTATGGAATCCTTGGTTATGGGGAAATTTATTTATTACTTATTTATTATTATTTTTTTTATACTGCTTCAGTCATCAGGATTCTGGGAAGCACCCCACAGCAGGAACACATCGTAATGAAACCATAATAATACAATTTGTCATAGTTAATAATTACAAACCAATTAAGTAATTTTATTAAGTAACATCACCTCAAACCATAGCGTGGGAGACATATAAATTTAATAAAAAAAAATTTAAAAGTTATATTGAATTCTTGAACCTGGATTTCAAAAGCAAGCCTGCTAACATTTTGAATTGGACTATCCCATAGAACTAAAAAGAGTGCAATATATCAAACTACATAAGAATTTTACAAAGAGATCAGTATTGACCCCCAAAGCTTGTTGTAATTATTGTGGTACTAGTTAAAGTCGTATTTATGAAATGATTTTCATATAAATATTTGGGAGTCAGTGAACAATCTGAAACTTCATGGTGGGTTTGGTGAACTGAAGAGTGAGGACTTATTGCTGCACACCAGACATGTCAAAAATGCGAGCCACATCCAGCCAGCGATAGGCCCAGACTTGTTCCACGGAGACTGGCCTATGCTGCCCCATCTCATCCCAGCCTGGCCATGCCTATCCAGTCAGCCGTGACAACCAGGCCACGCCTACTCTGGCCCCCCAAGGGCAAACAAAATCCTGATATGACCTGCAATGGGATCGAGTTTGACACCTCTGCACTACACTGTCCATTGAGCGCAGGAGAGCAACAAGCACAGATAGCATCTGGGTTGCTTGTCAGTTTCAACTCATAAAGTAAAGTTCTTTTATGTTTTGTTTTCCTAAATTCTGCTTGCATGTTGCTGAACATTTGCTGAAAGCCTGAAAAGTTCCTGTTCCTTCTAAAAGAAAAGCATTGGGTTGTTGTTGTTTTTTTCTTAGTAGGGGGAGCTATGAGTCTGTTTCTCTTGGGTTGAATTGGATGCCCTGTTAATATCATGGACTGGACTGTGCATTTTCTTGGCAATAATATTTGGTTAGTAACAACATTAAAAATGTAAAAAGGGCTTGTATCTACTTTTTAGGATATGGCCTTCGTTTTGCTGCCCAAAACTTAAAAGCACTCATCAAGTCATCCAAAGTAGTGCAACCCTAGACTAGCCTAAAATGAGCTTCAGAAATTATTAGTCATCTCCAGGATTCAGGCTGATGGTTGGAGTCATCACACGATATTGATGTTTTCGTGGAAATGCCAGACTTTTTGATGGAGAACCAATTTGGTCTAGTGAGCTAAAGGCACTGAGCTAAAAAGCTCACTGAGATTGTGAGCTCAAGTCCCGCCATAGCCATGAAAGCTAGCTGGATGACTTTGGCTATTCACTCTCTGTCTAATGCATCTCACAGGGTGGTGGTTGTGGGAAAAATTGGAAGGAATATTACATATGTTCACTGCCTTGAGTAATTTATAAAAATAAAGGCAGGATACAAATAAATAAACGAAGACTGCATAGAACTGCATTTAGAAGTGTGCAAGTTATATGCTGGGTCACTAAGTTGTGGCTCTCTTCCCATCCCTATCCCATTTGTCAGCAAATGTCCTGCTAGATATTGGATAGATCCATGCTGTGCTAAAAGTAGCTACTGAAGCCAAGCCATATCATGGGTCTACAGTTTTCACTGAAAAAGAGAATTAGGCTCCAGCTATCAAAACACTGGCTTTGGGCTAGATGTCTTTGAGCTCCATGTATTTGTCAAGAGGTGTTGTGCTGGAAGAAGATTGGAGGAGAGTGTGTTGCTTTGACTTCCTGGAGGGGAAAAATGTGACATACAGTAATGTATGTATGTATGTATGTATGTATGTATGTATGTATGTATTTGATTCTGGCTTAGCATGTTGTGTTAAGTTGGCCAATTGTAATTAAGTCACAAGTTTTATTTAAAATGTACCCTGATCAACACAGCATCTGGCATTGTCTGTTTCAGGGTGTTGTGAGTTGTGGGTTCTAATCATTTTGGGCGGACTTCTCGTTGCATACGTTTTGGTGCTGCTATGTTGTTTCTGGAATTTTGATTTGGCAATGGTAGTGTAAATGTTGGTTCTGATAGTCAGAGCCCAAACCATTAACTGTTTTTACGGAATTAGCTCTGTATTTTATACTCCCAACTGAAAATTGTGAACTTTAATTAATGTGTGTAGCTACATCTTTAAAGCAATCAAAGTAGTGTGATAAAACCACTTTACTCCTTATCCCGGAGCTGCAGTCCTTTTCAAAAAAATTAACACAGACCCAGTAGCATTTGGGTGTAGCATTATGCTGCAAATAATCTAACTGGGAGAGAGAACTAGTCATTGGAAGAATAGTGACCTTTCCTATGATATGTGACCTTTGATCCAGGAACAGAATTCAGTTCTGGTTCTCATCTTTTCCTCTGCTCCAATTCAAAAGTGTCCTTGAACCATCTTGGGCACCTTGAATACCTCTTGCCGCCCCCCCCCCCCCAAGTGACAAATAGTTTTTTTTGTTGCAGTACTCAATGAAGATGTTACTTGATTTATTTAAAGAAGCTCATAGCAGAAGTGAGCAGCAATCTTTTTATTCCAGTGCATGATGGGTGGGGACAGGGTGCAGCTAAAATGAAATGTAGCTAATGTGGTCCCAGTTTTCTTTCCTTCCAAATTCAGGGGAACTTGAATGAATCAGTGCGAGTGGTGATGTTCTATTTTATCACCCTGGGTCTTGTGTTTAGCTTTAAACTTCAGCATTCTTATAAACTGTATGTTTACCTTAGATCTTTGTCCTCCTCTCCCTCTTCTCTTAAACTTCAGAAAAATAGCATTGCTGGGAAGACCCACTTCAGATTATTAAAGTATGGGATATGACCATTAATTAAAGATAAAACGTATGACATCTTTGGATATAGAGTAATGAATTTTAATATACTTGTCACCTACCAGTTTTTCATTGGGAAATTATCATCCAAATAATTTTGGACGATAAATTTGCATTAATCCAAATTATGCTGATTTGCATGTAGTGCTTGTTTGTAGAATGAAATTGTTTACAGTGCTCTTTTTCTATTTCTCACTAAGCTGTTTACTCTTACAGCAGTTAGTGGTATTTAGCTGAGTTTAGCTGATTTGAAAAAAAATTGAGTGGGGTTAGGCCTGCTTAAAACTTGGATGAAAGAACACTAAGAAATGTCATTCATAGCTGTAGGCTAGGTTGGGAATTCAAAAAACATATTCTGACATAAGACAATAGCAAACAATTGTCATATTGTTGCCAGGAAAGTAAAGTAAATGGCTATGTCTATGAAGTCAAGGGACATCAAATTTGACTTAAGGGAGACCTGGCTCAATTCACTGGCTTTGTAAACACTGGTTGTATTGTGTCAAGCCATAATGTTGCTTGTTTTAACTCAGTTTCTCTTTTTAAATGTGACCTTCACCAATATGGCATAGTTATCAAGTTATATTAAAACTTGGTTAAGCCCAATTTCTGTTTGGCTCAGAGGTTCTGTATAATAAACCTGTTAACTAATGGGTCTGGATTTGTGAGGGTCTTGTCTTTCAAGCTAATTCTTACAAGATGAGTTTAGATTTGAGTTGGCTTAGATATATGTCAAAGCAATGATTTCTAGATTGATAGCGGTGACCTTTGTTTGCTTCTCACCCTCCTCTTAGTTTGAAAAGGTGCCCAGTTCAATCTTTCCTTCAGGAGTTTCCATTTGCAAGAGTCGAGGATTCCGCTGCTATGGCGATCGTGCAATTCAGGCCTAACAAAAAGCAAAACCAAACTTTTTCAGTAGGACAAGAAAGAGGTATGGTGCAATTTGGACAGGAGAAAGGACAGCGAGCGACACACGTGTCTCTTTAGTCATCCTGGCATCAGGAAATAGGCCCGAGATAGCTGATGATTAAAGGAATATTGGGTTCTCTTGAGCTACAAGGCCTTGTCTGGAACCTAGGCCCTAAAAGTAAATGGCTTAGGAAAAGCCTCCTCTCCCTCCATAAGATTTTAAGCAGCTGCCTTCTAAGTTACATTTCAGGAGTGGTCCATGTTTGCAGCTACCACTTTGAAAAGTTCACAGGGCACTTAATCTAAACCAATACAAATGGCTTACCCCATACAAGCTTTTGTATGCTTTATTTTATGAAGTCATTATTATTAAGGGAGCATGTGACAAAATCTCTGTATCAATAAGGAAAACATGAAGGAAGAGAATATCTTCTCAGGAAACTGCAGATTAATTCCCCGTTTGGTTTAATGTCCTTTGAAAAATGAAAAAAAAAAGGGGGGGGGGTTTGAGGAGGCGGGCTAAGCTGCTTTTTTTACACGAGGCCTACAGAATCTTGCCTGAACTGAAGTCGAAAGAGCACGGCTGGAAATAAAAATGAGGTGGGAACACAGCTTGGGTGTAACACTTTGCAAAGTGATCAGAAGTATCTCAAAGGAACCAGTAGTGACTGACCACTTAGCTTTCTCCAGGTCCCTTTCCTTTCCTTCTCTCTGCCTGGCTCTGTATATATGCTTTTCCTTGCATGAATTCATTACCCTCTCTATGCTGTTCATCCTGTTTGGCAGAGCTGTGCACAGATCCAAATTTGAAGAGCCCTGTGTGATTTTTAGTGCACACAGGCACTTTTTTGGCCCCGAGCCCAGGAAAAGTCACATCTGTTTTAAGATGCTACTGACAGATGTTACATGTGCACCCATACAGTCCCCAAGTCCCACTTTCACAGATCCCTGCACAGTAGGACACTTGGCATTAGGGTGCTTCTGTGCTTTGCATATTATTTACCCCATTTAAACAGCTAGTTTTCTTCCTTTTGTGTGTTTATGTCTGTCTGTATATGCACGTTTTAGTCGTCTTCACTCCTGGTAACAACATGAAAGAAGTCTCTGCAGTTTTTTTTAGTATTTTCAAAAATGCTTTCCTTTTGCTGCCTTCTTGGTGTTGAGAGTAAGTATCTGGCCCACCAGCACCCAGCTGGCTTTGTGTCTAAGGTAGGACTAGAACTCCCATTCTTCTGTTTCCAGCCCAGTGCTTTTAACCACTTCACCATATCAACTCTTTAGTTACAATACGACCCTTGAATGTATCTCTAATATCTGCTGAGGTCCTTCAGGATCGGATAAAGATGGAAGCCAAGTTGCACTGTTAAGACATCTTATTGTGTCTTACCATTTCTTGGATTCTCTATTTCTTATAGTCAAATGGCTGAAGAAAAAGCATAGATGGAGATGACCCGCGGGGCATTTGATTTCTAGTCCTTTCTCTAATCACTTTGGCTTAATGAGTTTCACAGATCTTCATTCTGTGGTAGATATTCTGCTGGTGCAGCCAGAGGGTTTGGATCAGAGATGGTATTCAGCAGGTTCTGACCAGTTCTGGAGAACCGGTAGCGGACATTTTGAGTAGTTTGGAGAACTGGCGAATACCACCTCTGACTGGCCTCACCCCCACCTATTTTCTGCCTCCTGATTGGCTGTGTGTTCTTTTGTTGCCTTGCACAGGAGAACGGAGCTGTAAAGCAGGTTAGTGGGGTAGGGAGGGAATGGAGATTTTACAGTATCCTTCCCCTGGAGTGGGGTGAGAAATGAGATTTTACAGTAACCTTCCCCTGTCACGCCCACCAAGCTAGGCCCACAGAACCGATAGTAAAAATTTTTTGAATCCGATCACCGGTTGGGATCCCTGCTTTTTCTATAGTTTTCATCTCCTGCTCTTTCTCACCCCTGCCTCTTTTAGAGGGAACATCAGCTGAAATATTTTTTGTTGCTTTCTTTTTTTTTTAGTTGAGGTCACTCTGTATAAATGCCAAAGGACCTTATACAACTTTGCCCACCTCTTCCTGATAATGGAGGGCTTCTTCCTGTCCCCTTAACAAGACAGTTCTTCCATTGGGAATTATTGTTTTGAAGGAATTGCTGTGAGGCAGGTGTCGCTTTCCTGGATTATAGCAATGAATCAGAGCTACAGTATTTGTTATCTCTTCGCAGGTAGGGATAGAAGCTGTCTTAAACTGGCCAGTTGCTTGTGAATGGCTTTGCCTTGAGGTAATTTTCCTTGGTTGGGATTGCAGAATCTACTTTAGAGGCAATAATTAGAGAAGAACACGGAAGAGTAAAAATGTGGAGTGAAATTCAATAGCCGTGATCATGTTTGGGTACAATGTAATAATAGCTTTTCATTCTCCATAAATCCACTTTAATGTTATGCACACAAGAGATCTTGGGAATTTAAGGCAATAAGAATTATTATTATGACTTTTCTTGTCAGAGTACAACATGTGTACAATGAGATTGGCTGAGCTTCCCTTCGTGCATCCCCCTTGTGCACCCTCCCCCCCAACACAACTCACAGTGGGGACAGAAGTCCCTAACCCAGTCCCATTAGTTAGTTAGTTGTTTCCTGTTAGCTTTTTATGTAGATTCTGGGTACCCAACTTGCCTTCCTGGACCATCTGATTTTATATTCCTATTTATTTTAATTAAATGATAAAATAGTATTGCTGTAAAGCAACATGTCAGTTTTGATCATCATCTTTATGTAAAAGACATAAGCATCTTAAAAAATTCTTTAGAAGCATGATCATCCTCTCCATCAAGTCAAAGATATGTTAAGGTGATAGACAGTTTTGAAGGCTTAGAACAGGGGTAGTCAACCTTTTTATACCTACTGCCCATTTTTGTATCTCTGTTGGTAGTAAAATTTTCTAACTGCCCACCAGTTCCACAGTAATGGGGATTTATAAAGTAGGGGACAAAACCACTTAACGCCCACCATGAAAGCTGGAACACCCACTAGTGGGCATTAGGGACCAGGTTGACTATCACTGGCTTAGAATGATGGAGGATTATAGAATAATGAAGACGAGATCACTGAATTCAACAGAGAGTAATGTCACCAGTTTGTCTTCTGGAAAATGGATGTACTATATATAATTGGCTGCGTTCTCCATGGCAGTATTGTGAGAATGCCCATGTATTCCCATCAAAATTCCAGATGTTGCCATTGACTGAAAAATATTGTGAATTATACATTTCCACAACATGTGGATGGAGTAAAGGAATAAGCCAGTTTGTTTTAGGATTGTACATTTTTAATGTCCGTTGCCTTACTGATTGCAATCATAGTTTATTGTTTGGGTGATGGGTAAATATAGTGTGCATTTTATAGGTTTCCTGGTTTAATCCTAATTTATTTTTGTATCTTGCCCAAATGTTAAAAGAATGGAAACAAATCAGAAATACTGCTTCTGCCAGATTGAATCTGGTTTGTTGAACAAAGTATGTCCTGGTTTAACTTACGATATCAGGATGAGCATAGAAATGGGAAAACCACAAATGGCTTTACTTAGGCATGCTGCACATTTTTTATAGAAGACCTTTAGATGGTTCATTGAACAAACTGATTGCTCTAGTAATAGCAGGATGGTCTCTGAAGGTTACTTTCAGGTAATTTATGTGAACATACCTATCAGGGCAAATGGAACCCATTTCCTCATCCATTTTCTTGTTTGCCATAACAAATAGTATGGTTCTTATTTACTGAAGGGACATTAATTTGAGAGATGCAGACACTGCTTCTTAGTTTATGGGTGAGAATATATTTGGAACTGGCTAGGGATTTCAGGATCTAACAATCTAACACATGGGATGTTAAATGTTTCAGGTGATATTTCTAACTTAATATTGTTAGCTTTTTGCCTTTCATTTTTCTTTTTGTGGAAATAGTGTGATCTAAACCTGTTTCACTTGAGTTTAGCATTTGGGAGTTTTAGGGCTGAAAATTTTGAGTTTCTACTTTGAAAAACGTACATGTTTTGATTTATCTCATACTGTTGTACTAAAAGATGGAGATGTTGTAAGGCAAAGACAAGCATATTTTCATACAAGGAACTTAATACAAAGTTGTGAAGTCTTCTTTTACGGCTGGAGCTCATAAATTAAACATCAAGAAAAGGAGGGAACCTATTTTTCTTTCCCATACCACCAATCCATTGACAGTGAGCTTTCTCTCGTATAGCAGTTTTTAAAGTATTTGATTTGCATTTGATTTTATAATGCACTTTAAAAAGCCCAAAAGTTGTAATACTAAAAGCACAGGTTGCAAGTTTTCATTTGAACATGACATCTAGTAGCAAGAATATCAAAATAAATATGCTGTGTTATACACAGTGGATGTTTGTGTTAATGCTTATTACAATGCCCTACAATTACATTTAAGATAACATTTTAAAAAATGGTAAGTATCTCTGCACTGTAAGGATGAAAATATTACTTCTATGAAACTATCTTAGCTTTTAGAATTTAACACTAAATTCAAAATAACACTAATACATTCAGTTGCATAAAGAGTTTTACTTCTGCCTAGGATATGCTAACCTTTATATCACCATTCCCTACTTGGGACACTTTCAGGTATGTGGGCTTCAACTGGAGAATGTCCAGGTTGGACAAGGCTGCTTAATACTAAAATCTGATCGTGTTTTTCTTTCAATATAAATGTTTGAAATTAAGGGTTGCCATAGGTAAGATTTAAAGCCCATGTCACACTGCACCAACGGATGCAAAGAGGATGTAAAACGTTAAAAAAAGCTTGCCATCCATTGGAAAAGACGCTATGCATCCATTGTGTACTCACTGCATACGTGTTTCATACGCTCTATCCGTCAAGCATCCGTCCACTGCGATTGCATCCGCGCAAGAAGTTTTGAGCTGCACAAAACTTTGTGAACGGATGAACTTTCCGCTGTGTACGAGATGTAAATCCACGACATAGGAGCAACAAACGTTCTATGTCCGTTTATCATCCGTTAAAGCCGCTGTATCCTCTTCGCATTCTCTGGGCATCCTCGCAACTCACATCCACTGCAGCTGGAAACGGAAAGAGGGAGGAAATAAAAGGTACACGGAACGTTCTACACAGCGTTAGTAGCATGGAAATAGAAAGGATGAGCAGTGAATAGTTTGCATCCTATATACATCCTCTAGGCTTCCTATGAACATCCATTTAACATCCCCACTAAACACTACCCACGTCCGTTCTTTCCTTTTCTTTTCCGTTCTGTTCATGCAAATTTTGCCACTTTGGGAGCGGATGACAACGGATGGAGCCACCCTAAATCTTTGCCTTCTATCCGCTGTGTCCTTTTTGCATACATTTTGCATCCGTCGGCCAGTGTGACCTAGCCTTAAGGGATGGGGGTATTTTCTTAACATTTATATTGATTAGGGTAGAATAACTATAAAGGTAGTCCTCGATTTACAACCACAATTGAGTCCGAAATTAATGTTGCTAAATGGGAAATTTGTTAAGTGAGTTTTGCCCCATTTTACAAGTTGTCTTGCCACATTTGTTAAGTGAATCACTACAGTTGTTAAATTAGTAATGCCGTTGTTAAGTGAATCTGGCTTCCCCATTGACTTTGCTTGTTAGAAGATCACAAAAGTTGATCCCATGACCCCAGGACACTGCAACCATCATAAATATGAACCAGTTGTCAAACATCTGAATGTAAATCACATGACCACGGAGATTCTGTAACAATTATAAGTGTGAAAAATAAGTGACATTTTTCAATGCCGTTGTAACTTTGAATGGTCACTAAACTAACTGTTGTAAGCCGAGCACTGTCTGTATTGAGTTTGTTGTCCACCATTTGTATCAACTACAGCTGCTTGGTAGGGCAAGCCTTAATTACTGAAATGAGAACATTCTCTTACAGAGTTCTTAATCCTAGGCAACTCTGATCCAATTGTTCTTTGATTCAGAACAGATGTTTACTTTTTTTGAATTATTGTGGGGGGGGGGACTCTTGCAAAACTCCCAGAAATTGGTACTGTTTTTGGTAATGTGCACACAGGCGTGCGTGGATGTCATTGATCGGGGTTTTCAATATCAGAGAGGTCAGTTTCTTTTTGTTCCCCCAGAGTTATTCTTTTCACATTGCTTATGCTGTCGCCTGGCCTTCCCCAATCCGATACCTTCTAGATGGGTGAGACTGTAACTCCTGAATATGGCAGTCAGCATGGCAATGGACAAGGGGGTTGTAGTTATCACAACTAACAAGTTTCCAGATCAAGGAATGCTGCCCTAGTCCCAAGCTCATGCCATTCTTTGTTTTGTATCCTTACTTAATTATTCAAATAGTAGACTAGATTATGGAAAACAAGTGGCTATAAAAGTGCCTGTGTTAACATAGTCCTATTATATGAATGTTTTTATTATACCTTACTGTAACCAAACAGCTCTCAGCAATTGACACAGTATAAGGAAAAATGATTTAAAGCATCCACTTTGCTCCATTAACACTCTATCCAATAGCAACACAAAGTGTGTAGTGTAAATTAGAGCAGTTTCTTTATGGAACTGGTGAAAGAAAGTGAAATGAGCTGTTTTCTATTGTTTTCTAGGTCTCTTTGAGACAGGATGGATGATCAGAAACCACCTGGTGAGGACCAATGCTCTGGTACACCAGGTAGGTATGCCCATTTTGGTCTTTTCTCTTTTAGGCAGATATATTACATCACACAGCATGAAGGTAGGTGGATAGTAGTATTTAGAAAACATACAAGCTGCAGTTATAGAACAAATGACATCCTCTTCCAAATTACACCTACAGTGGCTAGTCAGAATTTTTCTTTGATGCTGGCAAAATGGCAGTAGCATGTATCATACCTGAGGACTGCAGGCTAGTTAAGGGGGTAGTTTGGGGGGGTCAGGATTTGCTGTCCAACAGAATGACTACTTCGCTCTTACTAATACCTGAGCTTACTATGCTGTCAACAACAATTATGTGCTTAAGAAGAGGGTGCATTTACCTATCTCTGGGACTACAGTTCATCCACTTTCTAGCATAGCCAAATAGTTGAGAGATGACATGGTGAGGGGGCATGTTTTAGACTGAAGAAGATAAACAACCTGCTTTATACTTTAATACTGAAAAAAGATAGTTGAAAATGATTTATGCTTTACCCTCGTTAAAAGTAAATTGCTGTGATTAACAGTTACTCTCAAATTATTTGACTGAGGCTGAATAGAATTCAGTTTGTTTTATCTCCAGAGTAGGTTCTTAATATGCTTTTGTACAGGGACAGGTCATTTAGGGTATTTACTATCTATTGTTTTTCCCAAGAAGGGGGATTCAGCTTATCAGAGGTTTGACATATTTTATTTCTCTTTCTAAAGTAAAACGTCAAAAGGTTTAGATGTTCCAAGTCTGTGAAACTTTGGTCTAAGTCACTTTCTCCTCATTTTCAAGCAAAGCTTTGTGCAGATGGCAGGGCTTCCTATTGGCATGCTAGGAGACTTTTTCCTGAGGGTGGTGGGGTGTTAATTGTTTCACTTTGAGAGAGAAGTGGGCTTCTGTGAAATAGGACTGAATGGAATAGGAACCTGAAGCACAATATATATGATGTGATTCTTTGATCTGATTTCCCGAGCTAAAAAAAAGAGTTGTTTTGATTTTTCATCTTGTGACAGGTCTCCCCAGCCTAGTGAGTTCTGGGTATGTTGGGACTGCAACGCCCACAATTTCCTATAAACACAGAAATTGTATGAGGACACTGAGAGCTACAGTCCCAACACTCCCAGAAGCTGTCTGGTTGGGAGAGGTCTTATATGGGATGGTTCCAGTACTCTGCTGAAATAATTTGTAAAGGTGTATTTTATTCCACATTCATAACTGTGCAGGAATGGTAGTAGCTCATGTCCTCTCCTCATGAAAGGATCACCAAAGAATTTTTATTTGCTACATGTGAGCGTAGTCTCCATGTAAGTTTTCTTCTTTTTTGAAATTTGGAGAAAAAAAACCAAGCTGCAAAGAATTTCTAGTGTGGTGGAATGCTGTGAAATGTTTTTTTTTGTTCCTTTTCTAAGATGCCACTCAGTCTGTCTTGCATCCTGATACCCCATCTGTGTAATTTATATGTTATATACATCTTCCACTTTCAGATACTGGGTTCATAGTTTGGAACTAAGGGAATGCCCATCATTATTTGTCAGGATCCATTGAAATAGATACTGCACTTGCTGATTTGGAGGAAGATCCCCATATGCTTTGACATCCTCAGAGCAAGCAATGTGGCAGAAATCATGAGGCTTATGCCAGGGTGCCACCACACACCAGAGTCTTAACAGATGTCCTCTTGCAGCAGCAGCAGCAGCAGCAGATGGAATTGTGTCCTCAGAAGAGCAGGGCAGTGTGGAAGCTGATCCTCTGAAGCTGCCAGAAGAAGGCCTTGTGAGAGAAGCATTGGACACGGTGGATGTTAAAGAGGAATTGCTCCAGACTTGCAGGTGAGAAGTTGTTTGAAACCATGTAGTGTAGTTTTGACTCATTGATTAACTCTGAAATGTAGGAGGTAGGTAGGCCTGGATGAATGCCAGAGGTTCAACCTGACGTTTGTAGGATCTTGCTTGCACCATAGCACTGAATGTGAAGCAGAGTATACATGGTTCTGATAGCAGAGGACATTTCTAGTGCAGGGTTGAACTGCGGGGTCCTTTGTGCTCTCCAAGTTTGGTGGGTTTTCTTTTTGCAGACATAATGAAACACCTGCAAGAAAGCCAACAAGCTCAGAGAGCACCAAGGTTATACAAGGCTGTAACCAGGGATAATAGAAGCCTGGAGTGTTTATGTGTAATGGAGAGTTGGTGGGATTCCATTGATATTTTGATCTGGATGGCTCCTCTTAAGAAGGCTTGGTGTTTCGGTTGCTTAAGGAATCGGAGAGATTTTCATTCCTTTGCAGTGATGAGAGCTTTTTATTTTCTTCTTCTCTGCTTGTCTCCTTCAGCCTCCCACCCAAACGCTGTGCGTTCTGTAACTGCAGCAAGTGGAGCTTGCACGGACAGCGAGAACTGTTGCGGTTTGATCCTGCACCTGGCTGGACAGCGGACCTTTCTGATTTGCCAGAAGGAAAGCAGCCTGCCTCTACAGAAGCTGGAAATGATGATCTCACCCTGATTGGCTTTGCAGACAGTGTGTCAGCAAGGGAGGTGTTTGAGCCAACAGGTGAGTGGTAGGTGTGGGGAAGCTTCCATGAAGGAAAGCCTGGTTTTTATATTCGTTGTGAAGCGGTTCACTTGTAACACACGAGGCTCCTTAGGATCCACTGAAAGCCGCATCTTGTCTTAGGTGTAGAGTGCTGTCAGTAAAATGGAACGGCAATTCTTGCAGCTCCTTAACATATATTTTCTCCGTCCTTCCTTCCTTCCTTCCCTCCCTCCCTCCTTCTCCTATTTCTTACGTGTGTGTGTATGTGTGTGTGCGTGTATGTGTGTGTATCAGTTAAGGTAAATTAGGTAAGGAGAGGGAAGCCTGATGGGCTCAGCTTCCGATTAAATGGAATCCAAGGTCTCCATACTGGACTCCGATGACTTGGAACCATGTCTAAAGAAACAGAAATTTACCAGCATATACTCAGTCCCAGGAGTCTTCTTTTCCATGGCCAGAACCAAGCTTTCAGTTCATTCACAAAAACACTTCTAAATTTCTCCCCTGTCCATTGTTTGTGGAAGAGGTTTGGGAATAGCAGCTGTTTCTGAAATGGCAATTCCTATATGGAGGTGCGGCAGCAGCCTTGGAATAATACATTCCTCCTCTTCAATTATATCTCCTTGTTCATTCCAAATTCTCTTACCTTATCAGCTACCTCAAACCATAGGTCCCTCTCCTTGGCTGAACTTCTTAATATCATAAGGGAAGGTTAACCTTTGCATTTACCTACTGTTTTATTTTCCTTTCTTCATCCAGGGCACTTCTGGGCTCATCACTGGTGTGTGGTGTGGTCAGCTGGAGTTGTACGTGCAGAAGGGACGTGGCTGAGCCTTGTGAACAAAGCTGTCATCTCAGGGATTGCACAGGTCTGTCCTGGGGGGGGGGAGGGAGGGAGAGTTCCTTTCAAACGGCTAGTGAACAAGGATAGAGCTTTGCAGGCGCTTTGTTGAAGGGGTTCCACAGGATGCAGTATCATGTACCATCAATACAGGTAGTCCTTAACATATCACCATAATTGGGGCTAGAATAGCTGTCGCAAAGCAATGCAGTCATTATGTGAGTCATGCATGGTTGCTAAGCAAATTGCCACGGTTCTTCAGCAAATTATGTAGTTGTTAAGCAAATCTGGCTTCCCTCCATCTACTTGTCAGAAGCCCCCTGGGAAGGTTGCTAATGGTGATCGCATGCTATCATAAATACACGCCAGTTGCCAGGTGGCCACATTTTGATCTTGTGATTTCAGGGATGCTGTAACAGTCCTAAACATGAGGGCCAGTTGTTTGCTCAGCATCATTGTAATTTTGAAAGGTCATTAAACAAATGCTTATAAATTGAAGAAAACCTGTAGTTAAACTCGGAGAAACAAGAAATAAGGATATGCTCCCCTGAAATGCATAATCTAAACCTCAGTCATGTCTTTATACATAGAATAGAATAGAATAACAGTTGGAAGGAACCCTAGAGGTCTTCTAGTCCACCCCCTGCTCAGGCAGGAAACCCTATACCAGTAATGACTAATGTTTTCGGTACCAAGTGCCCAAAGCGTGTGCGCGAATCCCCAAAATGCAATGTTTGTATGCCCCGCGCCCCCACGCATGCATATGCAACCCCCCCACATCCCTGCACATGCGCACAACCTCCATGCATGCATGACCCCCATGCGCCCCTGCCCCTGATGCATGCATGGCAGAGACCCAAAGACCAGCTGGCCAGAAGAAGGCGCATGCACGCAGACGTGTCAGAACTGAGCTGGGGCGATGGCTCACGTGCCCAGAGAGGGCTCTGTTTGCCACCTATGGCATGTGTGCCATAGGTTCGCCATCACGGCCATATACTATTTCAGGCAAACGATTGTCCAATCTCTTCTTAGAAACTCCCAAATTTTTACATCTTATAGATATATTGGGAATCAGGACTTTAGATGGTTTTTGCATTTGCAAAGGAAGGGATCAAAATCAGAAGGGTTTCCTTTTTTCCTATCACAGGTGGCTATATTCTATTTAATTAAATTTGTCTTGTCATAATATAACATCCTTCTCTTCAAATGCAAATCCTCTTTAAATTCATCTGAATTAGCCATCATGTCTAAAAATGAAGACTTGAAAGGAATATACCCATTCTTCATTTTGCACAGGGTGTCAAACTCAAGGCCCAGAGGCTGGATCCAGCCTGTAGGGTGCTTAGATCTGGCCTGCAGGATTGTCCTGGAAACAGCGAAGGCCCTCCCGAGCTCCGCAGGGCGCTTGGGTCACCAGAGCCACTTCTGACATGAGTGACATAGAGCTGGCCATGCCCCTCCCAGGTCAAACACAACCCTGTTGCAGCCCTCAGTGAAATTGAGCTTGACACCCCTGATTTAGCAACTTAGTTTCATTCCAGTGACCAGATCATTAGACAGAATGGTTGCAAAGTGAACACATAAGACAGAGTGTATGTGCAACAGAGAGATGCTATGAAGACCATTAGTTGCTACCCTCTCATTCAGATAAAGGTCTGTTGTACAGATTTGCCAGTGTTATTTCTTACTCCAGTGTGCATTGTGTCAGACACATATAATTTTGTCATAAGTGCACATCAGTCGAAAAATGATTTTTTTTATTACTGTTTTACATTTGCAAATGGTCACTAAGGTTGAGATAGTTACTCAAGGAGGAGTGAGTACAATATTGGAGTCAGGTGAACAAATCAAGTAGAACTCTCTGCTTGTTCTCTTAACTTTTCAACTCTTCCTGCAAACAATCTTGCCCCTCCCTAGCAAATTGTATCCTGACATGCTCACCCTTTCCAGAATGAAACGAACTTGGAATCAGATTGCGTTTAATGTATGCAAGTTAACTCGTTAGAATAACAACATCCTGGGTTTTTTTTTAATGCTTCCAAGCTTTTATCAAAAGAGTGTTACTCTCTTTTGAAGCAAATAAGATGGGAAAATGCCAGATTCTGGGAATTGTTTGCAGAATAATTAGGATGAATGTCCATACTTTTTTAGTTTGTTTTGATGCAGCCTAGAAAAAAGTGACCTAGCAGCTTTGGATAGTTTCTTATGTATCGTAGATGAATTTTAGATTAATTAACCAATCAGGCATCTGGTATCTTCCTGGGTTTTGGGTTTTTTTAAAAAAGATAATATCCTTACCATTGGCCATGCAGGAGACATATTAGAATCTTTGCAGCTTGTATTGAGAATTTTCATGCAATGTCATGTGATGGCATAGGCTTAAATAGTTGTTAATTTAAAATTTTTGGTAGAGTGGAGTTGCAGCTGTATCATTCGATGCTAGAAAGGTCTTTTAAAAGTTACAGGAATTTTTCAGCTAACATTTCAACTAGCTAAATTTGGATCATGTAAAGAATTTATAAATTTAATCTGGATTCTGCTCCACCTATATCTTGAGTG
Organism: Laticauda laticaudata; assembly: GCA_004320025.1. Lineage (NCBI taxonomy): Eukaryota > Metazoa > Chordata > Lepidosauria > Squamata > Elapidae > Laticauda > Laticauda laticaudata. Next base: position 122,235 of record BHFT01000733.1, on the reverse strand, counting down.
AAATTTAATGGATTTTTTTTCATTGAGTTCAAAAGGAAGAGACAAGAACATCCTTCCTGTTTAACTTTAAATATTTGTTTTAAATGTTAGTTGCTCCATTAGACATTACAGTATTTATGGTTTAACTCATAATTGCTTAGAATATAAATTAATGTTGTATGGTGATGTTTTATTATTTATATCTGTATTACAAACCTCAATTCCAGCCTTGTTAAATAATTATTAAATTGTTAATATTTAACAAATGTATTTGGGGAAATACATAGTTAACTAACTGTTCCAAGTTGGAATTGATGCAAATTTTGACTCATTTGCATCTCTTTGTTAATTCGATCAGTGATCAGTTTCATTTTCCAATAACTATACTGACTCAGTTTCAACTTGATAACTTACATAGTTATTTGAACCAACAGATACCTATGTAAACTATGCAAACTATCAGAATTCTTACTCCATTTGATTTTTTGCTCATATACTCAAATAAAATATAAAAAGAAATATCTTTTGATCTTGATAGATGACAGGATCAAAATGTTATCCTTTGAGCAAGATTAGACTCTTGGAATGTATTTCTTAGAATATTATACATTTTGCAGAGAATTCCTATACTCTCTAAAATACTTTTTAAAAATTGATATACTGCTGTATAAATTTAAGGGAAGATTGTTTCAATTTCAGATTAGATAAGATTGATAGATAAGATTGATAGATAAGATTGATAAGATAGATTGTAGAGTTGTTTATTAAAAAGAAGGGGTCAGGTTTTCCAAATTTTGGAACTGAATCATTCTGCATTTTCCTTAGCTAACCTCAAATTTTGAATGGCTCCCCCTGGTGGAAATTCTCCTTGGATCCCTCTAGAATATTCATACATTGTACCTTTAGTTAATTGGAATGCTCTGAGATGTAAATATAATATAAAATAGTTACTCATTATTATATCAATTTGAAGATTCTGGTACATTATTTATAGAAAATGACCTTTGGCTGCTTTTACTCATCCTAGGTTAGGACTGAATAAGTGAGATCTTGAAATTAATTTAAAAAAAATCTCTCAACCATGCAGAAAATTTGGATTGGGGCTAATATTTTATGTTAATTAGATGAAAATGATGAATTGAATTATCATGATCCAATTCAAGGACAAATATTATCTGCCCAATATGATTCAGTGGCAATATATTACAACATCTGTTCACATCTCTGTTTGATCTGCAGCATTTTTGGCCTTGTAAATGCCCATTCTACTACAAACAGTTATTACATCTAAGACATAAATTTCCTATAATTATTCTTTGTAAAATTCTGTTGTAGTGAACCAATTTAGAATAAAGAATTGACATTCCTTTCTTTGCCATGTTAACGGCAAACAATGTTCATACCATTATCCAAAAAGATGTTGGATTATATTTTTTCAACCAACAATAATACTTGAAATTTATTAGATTTCACAGGACTCCAGTGTTTATATAGAAAAAGCAACATAAATCATCATGTTGGAAATGTAGAGACATGGAATAGAATAGAATTACAGAGTTGGAAGGAGCCTTGGAAAGTCTTCTAATCCAACCCGCTGCTTAGGCAGGAAACCCTACACCACTTCAGACAAATGGTTATCCAATCTCTTAAATATGTTTGATATGTTGTTTAATTCAAATATATGTGCAATATCCTATAATTGTTCAATTTTGGGAGGAAGTTGTTACAGGTAAATCATCTTTGAGGCAAGGTTTAATTTTCAGATATTCATATTACTATTGTGTGGAAATTGTCATCTGGGCAAATAAAGTGGATTCTCCATGCACTATTTATTCTGTGCTGGAAACTTCACTATGGTCTGCTGAGTTAATGTCATTAGTAACTTATGAATGAACCCTTTGCCAGTGTAGATTAGCTATGTATGACAATAATGGAATATGGTTATCATTCATTAAAATGCCTATGTAACATGCGTACTTGTAGATATATGCCCTGTATATTTTGGGTGTTTTGGCCCATCTTTTTTAAAAATACCATATTTTTTTATTTTTGTCTGTGTGTTTCTTGTTTGTATTTAATTAATAAATGCCAGTGCAAATATTGGTACTGTATTCCCATCCCCAGTCTTCCCCCAGAGTGTCTTTAGTTCACAGTTTATAAACCATGGCCAAAATGAAATCATAATAGCATTATTCTAAATTATGTTTACACCTCATTCTTCCTTAAACACAATTGCCTGGCCCCAATTGTTTCATCACTGGATATGTGACACATTTCTGGCTTGATATGGCTACTTTTCTGTGCAAGAATAGTGCTTTTGTCCTGCTAGCTATAATCTTACCTTGCTTTTTTCAGAAATGCGAACACTGTAAAAGGCAAGGTGCTACTATTCCATGCCACGCAGAAGGGTGCCAGCGCCACTATCACTTCCCCTGTGCCGCGGCTAGTGGCTGCTTCCAATCCATGAAGAGTTTGAAACTTCTGTGTCCAGAGCATCTCGGTCAGGCTGTACAGATGGGTAAGTCTTTGCAGGATTGTGCCAAGAGCAGTTGCTCTTGTGAGCGGTTAGCCATGGTTTCCTCCTGGGATTGTGACAGGGTCTACCCATTGAATTGTCTAGTGCCAAATCAAAGTCACTTGAATAGATTAGAACAAGAGAAGTCCGGAGTAAATGGGGTGTTTCTGGATTTAGCTGTAAAGAGAGGGTTGGATTAACAGGAGGGGAATTGACCACAGTATCTTTTTTTTTTTTAGTGGTTTTCAGTCCTACTTCTTTTCTTTCTCCAGAGGATTCACGCTGCATGGTGTGCGATGCTCAAGGGGAGCTTCGTGATCTGCTCTTCTGCACTAGCTGTGGCTTGCACTATCATGGCACCTGCTTGGAGATCACGGTAACGCCGCGGAAACGATCGGGCTGGCAGTGTCATGAATGCAAGGTTTGCCAAACCTGCAGGTGCGTGTGAAGCCCCCCGGCACATGCCAAGTACCTCAGGAAGGACTGAGGAAGAGGACCCATTGATTTGACAGGGATGTGTGATGTTTCTTCCTTTCAGGATGTCTGGTGAGGACAGCAAGATGCTAGTGTGCGAAGCCTGTGAAAAATGCTACCACACCTACTGCTTGAAACCTGCTATTGAGAGCCTCCCCACAGACTTCTGGAAGTGCAAAGTAAGCTATGTCTCTTTGAGCAGATAAGCAAAATACAAGGGGACCACGTTCTCTCCTCAATCTTGAATCTCCCAACCTCAGCCAGTCAGACAAAGAAATGTGCGTATTTGCTGATTTTGTTCAGGACAAGTATAGGTAGTCCTCAGCGTATGACCACAATTGAGCCCAAAACATATGTTGCTAAGTGAGGCATTTGTTAAGTGAGTTTTGCCCCAATTTACAAACTTTCTTGCCCTAGTTGTTTAGTGAATCATTGCAGTTTTAGTTCATAACATGTTTGTTAAGTGAAGCTGGCTTCCCCATTGACTTTGCTGGTCAGAAGTCACAAAAGATGATTACATGACCCCGGGACACTGCAACCGTTCATAAATATGAACCCGTTGCCAAGCATCCCATCTTTGATCATGTGACCATGGGGATGCTGCAGTGATCATAAGTGAAAAAGAGGCACAAGTCACTTTTTTCAATGCCGTTATAACTTTGAATGGACACTAAATGAATTGTTGTAAGTCAAGGATTATTTGTGTTTGATGAGATCAGTGGTAATGCTTCTCATTTTTTTCTGTCCAGCGGCTGCCTGGAGGGAATCCCATAATGTATCACTGTTTTTGCTGGCTTAAAGGATTATTCTTACACTGCTATGAATTTCTCCCTTAAATAAATACACTCCATGTAAATTACAGTCCTTAAGCTCCTGTCATGTTTATAGTCGTGAACCTGTTTTGGATATGACATTAAACAATAGTTCAGTGGAAATAAGCCATCATTTCCTTCCTGCCTCCTTTTTTCTGACATGGCTGCAAAAGGTGATTGTAGCATTTGTTTTCCAAGTTTTAAATAAATAAAGCTCATGATTCCATTCAGAAAGAGAAGGTATTACTTAATATTGGTTAAAAATTATTCAAAGAAGCCAGGAACAAAATGGATTACAGTCCTGGCTCGTACAATGCCCCATTGTTAAAATTAACTGGAGTTATTACAGTGATAAACTCTGCTTAGTTTAAAGTGTAAAGCAAATCCTTCTAGTTTCTTTTTCATGATATGTTTGCAAGGGTATGAGAGATGTAAACGCAAGGCTGGAGCTTTCATGGATTATATTTGGTTAGTTTGGTGAGATGGTGCATATAAATTAATTGATTGATCAATTGATTGATAATGTATGTAAAGGAAAACACCGAAGGGATGTTGTGTAGGTCTGTTTCACCAGGATTTCAAGTAATACTACTACAGTGGCAAAGAGAATCATCTGCAAACATTCAGAAATTCTCTTTTCATAAAAACAAGCTGTGAATGTTACAATTTTCAATGGTCTAAAAGTTTGTTCCAGTGACCAACCTGGTTTGGGTTTAAAAGATTGTCCAGAATCCAGATCATTTCTTAATGTAAGGCAGTATACCATGTTTGGCTGTGATAAGGATTCTTATCTTCAGCCTGAGCAGAATTGATTTTTCTGTTGAAGTGTTGAAAAATGTTATATAACATTTAAGTTCCTGTCCTTTTACTGTGAGGCATTCTAGAAAACATTTCAAAAGCATATCGGTTTTCAAAGAGTGAGACTACAATTTTTCACATGGTTGGGATCTTGAAATTTGGCAAACCTCAAATTTTTACTGCATTGTGTAGATTGAAAACATTTAGATAAATTAATCTCTCTGCTTGGGGGGAGGGAAGCCCATTTCATCATGATTAGGCTAGGGAAATTGTTTCCTCACATAAGCGTACCTGAAGTATTTTAGATTAGAATTCCCAACCTACTGTATATCACTTAACCAGGGATCAATTTACACAAATTCTGCAATGCTTATATAAGAAAAAGTCCCATGTACTATGGCTAGTCTTTCCCATCCAGTCAAATGGAATTGATTGCCCAAGTGAAAGAGATACACTCGCACATTCTCTCACACACCCAAGTAGGCCTACATTTATTTTTTGGTGCTTCAGCGGGGTCTATTTACTTGCACAATCAAAATACACCTTACCCTGTCTTTGTTTATTAGTTAGACTTTTAGGAAAATCCAGTGGAATCAGGCTGTCTGTGAAAGCCTGCCTCCCCCGTCCCGTCCCCCCCAGCCCAATATTCTTTTCCCATTCAGAATTACTGTATTTCTCCTTTCTTCCAGAGCTGCCGTGTTTGTTCTGACTGCGGCTTCCGCCCATCCTCATTGGAGTCCAGCATTCAGTGGTATGAGAACTACTCTCTGTGTGAAGGATGTCGTGAGCAGCGCTGTAACAAAGCTAACAGTACAGAGGCTGCGCAGCACAGTCCGGAGTGAGTTCCTTCTGCTGAACTCATCCCTCCATCTCTTTGGCTTCAGTTAAATGGGTTGTCTGCAGTGATGGCTTACCTTGTTTTCTGGTGGTGAGGGCGATGGCAGGATATGTTTGCACTGAAATTCGAAACCTCCTATAATAAGTTACAGGGCCATCTGTCCTTGCATTCACCACATTCATGCATCATGTCATATGTGATTGTTTCCTCTCTTAAGACTTTTCAACTGTTTCAACATCAGTTCTGTCCAAGCCGCCTACTCAGCCATTCACTCTTCCTTCATGTATTGGCTTTGCAATTTGGTATACTTTCATTCTTTGTATATGAGACAAAACTACAGGTAGTCCTCCAACCTTACAACTACCATTGAGCCCAAAATTTATGTTGTTAAGTGAGACATTAGTTTAGCGAATGTTGTCCTATTTTAACACTTTTCTCGCCACATTTGTTCATGAGTGAATGACTGAATCACTGCAGTTCTTAAATTAGTAACACAGTTAAGTGAATCTGGTTTCTCCATTGACTTTGCTTGTTAGAAGGTCGCAAAAGGAGATCACATGACCTTGGGATACTGCAACCATCATAAAAGTGAGTCGGTTGTCAAGCTCCACATGCAAATCACGTGACCATGGGGATGATGCAACAGTCATAAGTGTGAAAAATAGTCATGCATCACTTTTTTCCAGTGCCATTGTAACTTCGAACAGGCATTAAATGAACTGTTGCAAGTTGAGGACTACCTGTATGTTAATTTGATTTTTGTATTTAATCTGTATTCTCTTAACCACCTTATTCTTGACCTTATCTCTTACCCTGTTTTACCACCCACTTCATTCCTACTACTGAACATTCAACAAACTTTTATGTTTTCCTCACTATATATAAGAGAGGAAGCAGGCACATACTTTTGTACCCAACCATTTTTCGTTCTTTTGACAAACATACACTCTTCACAACATACCAAATGATTTCCATTGTGTTCTAGCCGTATTTACACATCATAAGGTACCTCACATTTTAAAGAAACATTCTGTCTGTTTTTGCTTTTCACATTGCATTTTTTAACTTGTAATCATTCACTCTCTTTTCCCTGTCAAATATACCCACTTTGGTCTTTGATACATTACATTTTTAGATCCATGTTCACTGTTGCATCATGGTCACTCATTTTGGGTTTGCAGCTGATGTGGGGTCAACTACCTATAAAAACACAACATGACATGTGATTCCTTGTATATTTGTCCACAAATATTTCATTAGATATTACCTATGCTTAACTGATCTGGAAAGAATTGCTATTATTTGCACAGCTGAGAGAGATGTACTTCAAATCTGCCAAGGTTGATTAGGTGTCTGCTATTTGAACATCCTGTAAAGGGATATTTTTTACCCTTCTGTGTAAGCATTGATGGAACACTGAACCTTCTGATAATGGCTCCTTTGGCCCATATGGAGTTGGGCATCCAGATGCTTCTGGCAGAAGTTATGTTTTGACATGTTTTTAGTTTATAAGTTGTTTTTTCACCTGGATTACTATTAAATTGAGAGAGTATCTCCCCCTGGTGGAAACTTAAAGCTCTTACAAGCTTTTCTTCTATGGGTTATAGGAGCTCCCATATTGTAACTGAATTTCTTATGCTTTATGAGTACAAAAGACACTGATGATAAAGTTCAGGTTTTCAGACACTTTAGACTGGAGGGCTTTCAGGAGAATGGAACATTTCACTCTTTTAGATGAAACATTAGATTTTACTAGATCAAGGAGAGCAGAAATTCAGTTTCCCCCATTCATATTGACATAGATTTGTTGGATATTAGAGTTAGAACAAATCACCAATGTCGTACGATGAATAATACGATAATAGGAATGGGGAGAGTCTAAATCTCTGCTTTCGTTGACCTCCAAATGCGACTGTTGAGATCATACTTTGGACACATTAGGCAGCTCCCTTGAGAAGTGCATAATGCTGGAAAAGATGGAACAATGTTGGAAAAGAGGGAAGAAGATGGCAACTAATAGCAAAGTGGATGTACTCTGTTACAGTGATGATGGCTGGACTGGGGTGCGCCAGGAAGAATTCAAGGCCCTGGTTCGGGACAGATCAAACTGGAAAAAGTTTGTTTTTGCTTGTTAAAAATTGACACTGAGAAAAAATTAGTGTTGAGAGAAAATTTGGCAATAGCTTACAAGGCTGCGTTATAAACAATCATTATGTCTACCACAATATTCACGAAGTAGCCTTAGGCTACCATTCTCCATCCCTCTCAAGCTATAAGACAGAAGTAATTATAAAGGTATACTTCATAGAATTATAAGGAATATTTATAGAGTGAATGCAATTTCTAGCCTCAAACAATTCATTTCAAATGCTTCCTTTTGAACACCTTAGGCATATTCCCCCAGCAAACAGCATCCCCGCAACTGACGAGGTGATTTCCCCTCAATCCCCAGAAGAAGTTGATCTGGCCAGTCAGGGACAACTAGAAGGTCACATCAGCCCTGTAAGCATGCAACAAGAAGAACCAGTGCCACTGGAGACTGGCCAGCAGCCCCTTGGTGAGTCACCACCTTTCTACTTTTGGAGGTAGGCGATATTGAATCTGAGAAGAGCCATCATATGTTCATGCTTTTTACAGCAGTTGGCGAGGCTGAAACAAATGACACGTGCCAGACTTATACATGAGGTCCAATACAAATCTTACTTGGAAAATTGTTTTTGTTTGTGGCCTTGGTGGCTTTAGGCCCCAAACTGTTGTGCGAATAGGCTCAGAAATCATGGAACAACTCTAGAGCAAGAAACCTTTGCTGCATTACCCTGCATTCATTTACCCAGGAGTTATAGGTCAGAAGAAACTTTGAAGTTCAGTTTTGTGAAGAGCTGGACAGGGAGTTAGATTTGATCTGTGTGCAGATTCTTTCAAACAAAGTGCGTGTTTCTGTTCCAGATGCAGACAGACCTTTAGAACTGTGCAGTGAGGAGTTGGAGGCTGCTATAGGGCAGGAGCAAATGGAAGTGGAAACAGCATTAGAGCCTGAAAAAGCCCCCTCCCCTCCACCCCCTCCCCCAGTACCACCAGGTGAGTTGCTTATCTTAGATATAGCGCTAAATTTTAGAACACAAAAAGCCTGCCCTGCAGTCCAGTATTTTAGAGATGGTGAGGACAGATTTAGTTCCTTGTTTTGATTCTGTTAGTGGGATTCAAGGTGCTGGTTGTCACCTTTAAAGCCTTCATGGCCTGGAACCAGGTTACTTGAAAGACCCATCTTTTCATAGTCCCGTCTACCTGACCTGATAGAATCAGAAGGCAAGGAAAGTTGTGGGTCTCTTCTCCTAAGGAGATACATCTGGCGGGAACCAGAAGAAGAGCCTTCTCCATAGTGGTTCCCTCCTTTGGAACATACCCCTTCAGAGATTAGACTGGCCCCCAATCTGACATTCTTCCACAGGGGTCCTGAAGATCTGGTTCTACTACAGGCCTGGGGAACCCATAGTGGGATGGAGCCCATCAGATGGCTTATCTGATCAATTGTTGTTGTTGCCAGGGGCTTGGGAGTTATTGTTTTTATTGTTTGTATTGTTTGTAAGCTGAGAGTGACTCTGGGCGACTATGTAAAATCTTCTAAATAAATTATATTTCTTCAATGTGTGAGTTTTGCTCCTTTCTCCTCGGAGTTCCTTCTCTTACTCTCATCTTTCCTCCTATAAACATCCCTCAGATCCAGTGTTTTCTGCTCACCCGGAGGATCCCTCGCTTGGTGCCAAAGAGCATCCTGCCTTTGAATTTCTGCCCGCAGAGCCAGAACCCACAGAAAGTCACCTTCCATCTGCACTCTTGGCCCAGGAAGCGGAGTCCTCTCTGAGGAGTCCTCCGCTTGGTGTGCTCCAAGGCGACTCTTCAGAAACTGTTGAAGAAGAAGGCGAGCCCAGCGAAGAGCCCATGGACACAGAGATCGAAGCCTCGGGCCTTGCCAGCCCTGACAGGAATAGAATCCAGCCCCACCAAGAGGAGGAGGAGGTGGAGGAAGAGGAGGAGGAAGAGGTAGAGGAAGAGGTAGAGGCGACAGCAGAGCCCAAGATAAAACACAAACAGAGATTCTCCCCGCAGCTGAGTGAAGAGGAGGCATTAGATGAAGGGCATGTCACCATTGAACCAGAACCCAGTGAGGTTCACCTCAGCTTTGCCAATGAATCCAAGAGCTCTCCTTCCCCCGTAGAGGTGGAATTGCTGGACAGAACGTCCATTCCAATGGAAGCCTATGGATCTGCCATCCCACTTGAAGGAGGGGCTGTCGGAGAGGAGGAACTAGGGCCAGCATCCCCATCCCCAAGGCCTCACCACCTGGTGAAGTCGGATATTGTGAATGAGATTTCAAACTTGAGTCAGGGGGATGCCAGCGCCAGCAGTTTCCCAGGCTCAGAGCTCCCCTTTGCCTCCCCATATCACGAAGGCGGAGGCTCGCTTTCCCTAGAGATGGGTGGCTTAACTTCCACAGATGTCAGTCTGCAGAGGGAGGATGGAGCCTCTTTGCCTCTGGGGGAAATGGAGGACTCTCTGCTATTTGATGTGAAAGGCGAATGTGAGAAGGGACGACGGCGTAGCTCCCCAGCCCGCTCTCGTGTCAAGCAGGTAACCAGATGCCTTCAGCCAGCTAATTTTGAATGTTGTTTGCTGTCTCCTTCATACACTATTGAAATCCCCCCTCCCCACTTGCATGTAGGGGGAGTACTGGAGGAAGGGTGGTGAAATAGAGGATGTCTATAACTCCCCTATATCTCCAGCCATTATTCTCCCTCCCTTTTTTTCTTTTGGTCATAGGGTCGCAGCAGCAGTTTTCCTGGGAGGAGACGGCCTCGGGGAGGGTCTCACACGGGCCGAGGGCGGGGCCGATCACGTTTGAAATCCACCACTTCTTCCATCGAGACACTGGCGGTAGGGGCAGCTTTTAGAAGGCAGGATAATATTTGGGACTGGGATCGGATGGGATGAGCGGGATCCAGTCTAAGACCTTACGGTTCCCAGAAGTGGGAGGTTAGCTGACATAGAGAGCAAGTACGACCAAAATTGAGTCCAAGCTTTCTGTTGCTAGAAAGCAACAGAACGTGAGACAGTTGTGAAGTGAGGTTTGCCCCATTTTATGACTTTTCTTGCCACAGTTGTTAAGTGAACCACTTCAGTTGTTAAGTTAGTAACACGGTTGCTAAGTGAATCTGGCTTCCCCCCATTGATTTTGCTTGTCAGAAGTTCTCAAAAGGTGATCACATGACCCCAGGGACACTGCAGCTATCATAAATATTGAACCAGTTGCCAAGCATCCAAAAATTTGGTCACATGACCATGGGGATGCTGCAACGGTTGCAAGTATGAAAAATGGGCCTAAAGTCACCTTTTTCAGTACCGCTGTGTCTTCAAACAATCAGGAAATGAAAGGTTGTAAGTCAAAGATGAACTGTGAGGGCCTCCATTTTAATTCTTTGTGTGGCTCAGACAGAGAGTCAGGTAGCAAAGCATTATCGGTCTGCCTACAGTTGACTGGTCCTGTAGTCCTTCCTGCTGGAGCCAGTGGTCTGAGTTTTCTTGTCTCCCTTCCTTATTTTAAATGGGTTTTTTAGAAGATTCCTCCTTGGTTGGATGGTTGTCTTCTAGCTACAATAGGATTTCTCCTTTTGGAGCAGTGCATTGTAAGGAGATGGAGAAGGTCTCCTTGTTGAAATTGCCTTCCTCTTGTGCTCTTTCAAGGGTAGGTTTGGGAACAGGGGCATTCTACCAAGGCATCTTTCACTGTTATTGAGAGAGAAGAAGACAGATAGTTTAAGGAGTTGGTCAGCCTCCTCTTCTGTAGTACGGACAGGACTCAGGTGCATCATGAGCAGGCTGAAGCTACCTGTCCCATGTGCCCTCAGCTCAGAATGCTTAGTAAAATAGCAGTGCATAAGTTCTTCCTAAGTCTTGGGTCATTTCTAAGTGCTCCCATTCAAGTCCAGGGGGCAAGACTGCCAAAAGGACCAGCTCTGGCAGCAAACACAGCAGAGGGTGAATAAGAGAAAGAAAGTCTCTCACTCTTCAGCAACCATCTTGGGGAGGAGTCCCAACAGTGCATAAGTTCTGTCAGCAGGTTCTGTCCAGCTTGCCTAGGGACACATTCCTGAAATGCAATGCATTTTGGGAGCAATGTCTTTCGTGAATCTTAAGGGATAAAATGGGTACCTCAAACCCCATCTTGATCACTTCCATTATGGGCAAAAGAAAAATCCCTGAAAAAAATTGCCCCCCTTCTGTTCTGGAAATGGGATGCAGGCCACACTTTTTGCACGCCTGTTCTAAATGCCTTTCAACCCTTACTTTGTGCTTCTGCACTCTCTTCTACAAGCTGGCCGATATTGACAGCTCCCCAAGCAAAGAGGAGGAAGATGACGATGATGACACAATGCAAAACACAGTGGTGCTCTTTTCCAACACAGACAAGTTTGTGCTAATGCAGGTGGGTCAGCTAATTTCAGTTGGTTTCCAATTGAGTTAATTACATCAATGGAAGGAAAGATTGATGTCTTTCATTTGTATGTGTAGGATGCATAAGAGGGCTCAAAGAAATGCATTTAAAAAAAATGTAAACCTTATATCAGAGGTGTCAAACTCGATTTCATTGAGGGCCGCCTCAGAGTTATGTTTGACCTCAGGTGTGTGGGGGGGGAGGGCAGGGGGGCGTGGCCAGCTCAACATCTCTCATATCGGGGGCACCTGTGGTGGCCCAAGCACTCTGCCAGCAAAAATGGGCCCTCATGAGCTCCCTGTTCAGCTGCGATGGCCTCCTGCAACCCTCTGCCAGTGAAAACGGATCTTGGGAGGGCTGTTTTTGCTGGAAGAGGCACCCTAATAGGTCTGGCCTTCGCTGGTTCTAGGGCTGCCTTGCAGGCCAGATTTAAGCACCCCGCAGGCCGGATCCAGCCCATGGACCTTGAATTTGACATCCCTGCCTTATACAATGCAAAGCTCCAGAACATTCTCCCTGCTTTAAAGAGGAAAGATGCTGCCCTGCAGGATGAGGCTCTGTCTGTTTCATATAAGACATCCTGTAGCTGACTGATAGCACCCAACTGAAGTCAGTATCGTTCTTTTTAAACTTAAGATTGCGCATAGTTCTGATAGCCTTTGAAATTATTGAAACATATTCAGTTTGTCACTTTATAATTGCTTGTGCATGTCCATTTTGTGCATGTCCATTTTGAGGCGATCTGCTTTGTTAGGAAACAAGCTTTTGCATTCTAGTGGCAAATGGCAGATTTCACTTACTGCTCTGAAATCAGAGTTTTCCAGTTGAGATATGTTATACACTTGGAAATTGTGATTTAATCAGTTAAAAGCTAGATTGCTATGCAGCACCAGCTTTTTACAGCCAACTATCCATGTGTTTATTGGAAGGGGTGGTAATAACCTACCTACCATCAATAGAGTAGGCAGAATAACAGAAAAGTAAGGGTAGATATGTAGAAACTTTCCCTAGGCTTGGGGAAACCTGATTATTCTCATCCTGATTTTTCTTCTTTCCCGGATAGGACATGTGCGTAGTGTGTGGTAGTTTTGGCCGTGGTGCAGAGGGCCATCTCCTGGCTTGTTCTCAGTGTTCTCAGTGTTACCATCCTTATTGTGTAAACAGCAAGGTAAGACCTGATTTTAGCTGCTCTTCTTCCCCAAAATTTAAAAAGCAGCTTCAGATGTTGCCCAACACATCCCTAGTTAGGCAATGCAATTAATTGCAGTTAGGCAATGCAATTTGCCAGTCTATCTAAATATATTGTGGACTACAGTATCTTTCTTCCATAACTAACGTGGCAAACCAAGGATGAGGATTAGAATCCAGCAATCTGGAGGATATCAGGAGGGAAGTTTTGAAAAATAGGATTCCACTTTTGAGGTGTGGAAGTTATCATTTGGTTTCTCATGGGTTTGGGGATTGGTGTGTTTGGAGAGAATTAATACTATACAGGAAAGATTGGGTTGGGTTACCAGTGGAAGATAATGTTTGTAGCTCAGGATTGAATTGTGAGGTCCTTGAGACCCTCTGAGCCTGGTTGTTTTCCTTTCCTTTCATTTCAATATCACACTAAATAACATCATCAGCACCAAGCTCAGAAAGCACCAAGCTTCCCACATTGGGATGGGGATAATTTCTTTTTTTTAAAAAGAAGAAAACTCTGGGTACCTGTCACATATCCTGGCCTGTGGAAGTCCCATTAGACCCCTAGGATTTGAACGATCTATTGTGTCATTGGAATTGATTCGGAAATAACTTTTTTTAAAGAAAAATCCATTTCTACAGGATAAAATTATCCTGAGTTACCCTATGGTAATATGGGTGACAAATTAAATTTATAAATAAACATAAATAGATTTTTTTTGCCCTCTCTTCTATTGTCTTGCACAGTAAGCAAGCTTCAAGAGCTTATCTATGCTTATCTATAGTGTAGTAAAGTCTATGGGAGAATAGTCACACAACGAATTTACAAGCGGTGAGTCCCAAACTTCCCATCCCGTTGTTATTGTATTACACTTTCCCTCATCCACACTCACGGGATGATAGATCATTTGTCTTACAATTAGCAGGCAAGGCTGAGAGCCACCGACACAAAGGATTGCCAGATGTTCTGCAATCCATATGCTTTGGGTCCCAGTAAAGCAACACTACATGTTCTCAATAACTTCTCTCACAATGACCTCCCCTTTCTCCATGTCTGCCTCTCTTTTTGTGTTAAGATTACAAAGGTGATGTTGCTCAAGGGTTGGCGTTGTGTGGAATGCATTGTGTGCGAGGTGTGTGGCAAAGCATCTGATCCCTCCCGCCTTCTGCTCTGCGATGATTGTGACATCAGCTACCATACATATTGCCTGGATCCACCTCTCAACACTGTGCCCAAGGGCGGCTGGAAATGTAAATGGTGAGAGACAGATCAAAATTTCTCTAGGGTGCTTCGAAGGGCAGATCATGCTGTATGTTAACCCATCATAGGATTTGTTTGGATTGTTGCCTTAGCACAATCCATGTGTTTCAGCCTAGTATATGTAAGAACAACGCTTCAGATTATTTAATGAATCATGCTTTAATAGTATTTCATTAACACGATAGGCAAATTCATCTGATGCATTTTGCTGCAAGTAAAGTGGAAATTAAGTATCATAATCAAACCCTTTTTTCTCCCAATCTTTGCACTTGCATCTGGATGATACACTGAATTCTCAATAAGAATCATATTAGGAATTCTGGTTAGGTTAATTGAAAATGTACCTAACTCCTGGTTAAGTATATTTTCAGCTATACATAAAATCTGATGTTTCAAATTGCATAATAAAGTAATATTGTATGTATTCCAATAACATGCCTCCAATATTCTAAAAACAGGATATTGCCTGCATGCATTATTTATTTACTAGGGCCATTTTTAAAAAACCATTCTGATATATAGTTGCACAATTTATAGTGGCAAAGTATAATGAAAAATCAGATTTCCATAATGTAATGCCCTCCAGATATTCTGCAATTACAACTCTTATACATTCCCCACTCTCACAATTACAAAATGTACTGACTGGACATTATGGCAATTCCCATCCAATAGAATTGGAAGACATGCACCTATAGAATGCTGAATGTAGAAGAAAAAATTCCTGAGCTCTTTTTGTCACTTTAAAGTATTTCTGGCTTTCTGTTCTTAGAGATGCGGAGGGAAATAAGTTGCATCTTATAGGCAGTAGTAATCGTTTGTCCATCTCTCTCTTATCAGGTGCGTGTGCTGTGTGCAGTGTGGAGCAGTTTCACCTGGCTTCCACTGTGAATGGCAGAGCAATTATACCCACTGTGCCCCCTGTGCTAGTCTTGTTATTTGTCCCATCTGCCACGTGAAGTACGTTGAGGATGACCTCCTAATCCAGTGTCAGCATTGTGAACGGTAAGCCCCAATCCGTTGACCCACCTGGTATTCCCATTTTATTGTGGTATTAAATTTATGGAAATACTTTTGGATCCCAGCATCTGTTTTGTTTCCTGGAACATCTTCTTAGGGTAGTTTGTTTATTGTTATACTCATGGACATTTCAACTTGCAAAAGGGTAAAGATCAAGGATGCTAATGTAGCCTAGAATTTTCTTTTATTTCTTTTTCATTTTTCATTACAAATTCTTGCTGGCATTATTACATTGGTGAATGACACAAATGAGAGGGGGTATTGAAGCCATGAAAATCAGAAGGAAGAGAAATACCCTTTAGAAAGTTCAGTATGTGGCATTTATATGAGCAAGGTTGATAGAAGAGCCATGTTGGTGCAGTGGTTAGAATACAGTACTGCAGGCTAACTCACTGCTTACTCCAGGAGTTCGATCCTGACAGACTCAGAGTTAACTCAGCCTTCCACCCTTCCAAGGTTGGTAAAATGAGGATCCAGATTGTTGGGGGCTACATGCTGACTGTAAAACTGCTTAGAGAGGGCTGTAAAAGCACTGTGAGAAGGTATATAAGTCTAAGTGCTGTTATTCAATAGATAAAATACATTGAAGTTTCATCCTGGCTTAGGGATAATAGGAGCTGAAATCCACCACACCAGGACCATTGCCAATAAAGGGAAGACAGATCTATAGCTCTTCACTAATATACTAATTATGACCAGTTCCCAAAGTTACAGCAATTACAAGGTCCCATGGGCATTTGGTCATAATTCATCACACTTAATGATTCGGTTCTTCCTGTCTGCTTCTCTTCTCTTGAGGACAACTTCTAATACTAGGGTATGATGTGTCCTGACATGGTATGATGTGTCCTGACATGGCCCCTAATTCTGGATTAATTCTAATGCCTTCGTAGTGTTCTCCTGTCTGGTGGTGGTCAAGGTCATCCTGGGAAAGGTGCAAAACATTTCCTTCACAGGTTTGTCCTTTGAGGACTTAGTATTCTTCTCGGAGAATCGAGCGAGAACTAGCCTGAATAATGAAAGATGTGAGTGGCAGTGTGTGGACTGGCAGCAATGGTTCAAACGATTTAGCTTCCTCCCTTTTCTCTTAAAATGTACTAGGGTGCTTGAAGTATATATGTGTGCTTCCCTTTGCCCTTTCCTTTTTACCTTGTACTTTCAAAAAGATAATTGTAGGAACAATCTAACTCCTATAGAAGGACAAATTTAAGGCAAGAGCAGCACCTACGTTTGGCATTTAACATCAGCAGCATCCACAAAAACAGGAATGCGGGTGCTACTGCTGTCTGTCTTTCTCAGGTGGATGCATGCTGTCTGTGACAACCTTTTCAGCGAGGAAGAAGTAGAACAGGCTGCAGATGAGGGGTTTGATTGCAGTTCATGCCAGCCATATGTAGTCAAGCCTGTTGGTGAGTACTGCAACGGGTGTGAACCTTTTGATCCTTCCTTTTTTCCAAAGGGAAGGCAGCATCTTTCGGACAGAGGACTGGGAGATGAGATCTCTGTAACATCCTTTTTAAAATGCTTGTGTACTGACATTCTGGCAAACATATACAGATCCTTGCCTTGGCTGTGTTTTTGTTGTTATTGTTGTACTTTGAAGGCTGCCTGGAGGCTGAATCCAGGAATGGTTCCTATAATATAAATAAATATTTTTGAAATATTTGCAAGAAATTAAGAACATTGCTGCTAGAAACAGCTGCCATATGTGCTCACAGCTGTCACCATCCCTACCACCAGCTAAGCCTATCATGGACCATTTTGAGAAGATGGTTTATTAAAGTTCTCTCAAACCTGGAGCCATCCTAAGAAAGAGCTTTGCGTCTTAGAGTTGGCAGAATGGATCTATTTCATGTGCAGTGTAACTACATCTAGGTGATTGCCAGCTACTGTCCCTTCTGCAAGGTCTTTTTTAAGCCAGATGTTTCAGATGCAAGAGTAAGGACTACTGATGTCCTCTAGATCAGGGGTCTCCAACCTTGCCAACTTTAAGTTAAAGTTGGCAAGGTTGGAGACCCCTGCTCTAGATAACTGGCTTGAAGAGATTGGAGCGCAGGAAGGGATAAACTAGATCATGGTTACATGATGGCTTCAGCAATATTATTTGGGGAGACCGTTTGCAGGGCATGCATTGAATAAAAACACAGGTATAATAGGGCTGAAGCTGCAACACTGAAGCTGCTGTAGTCGGAAATGAATAGAATGTGGTTGGGAGTTACTGATAGAGAATAGTGTGTGGGAGCAGAACGGGGGAGAGGCTGGGAATGAGGTTTGCTCTTAAAATATTTAAAATGGGATGTCTGAGTTTATTACATTTATCTAGGACAGAGGCTGTGACCCTTTTATGGACCTTGTGGACTTCAACCCCAGAATGCATAGATGGTTGAGGAATTCTGGGAGTTGAAGTCCACAAGTCATAAAAGAGCCATAGTTCCCCACCCCTGCTCTAGAGGGACACAAATCATATTCATAAATTGACTAACTGCCCCCAGCAATGATTTACCTTTTGCTTTCTTCCAAGTTCCAGTTCCCCCTCCAGAAATTATCTCATTGAAGATCAAGGAACCAGGTAAATTGCTTCAATTTAAATACCTTAAATTGCATGTATCTACTTTGCGGTCAGGTAGGTACGAACAAGTGTTTCTTTTATCCTTTCCATGCAGAGCCCCAATATTTTCGCTTTGAAGGTGTTTGGTTAACGGAGACAGGCATGGCGGTGCTACGGAACCTGTCTTTGTCACCATTGCACAAGCGTCGGCCGCGCAAAACCACACCGATGACACCAATGATGCCACGGCCAGGCGTTCTTAATGGTGAAGGTGGACTGGATTGTATTGGCTCTCTGGGTGCAGATGAAAAAAAGGACGGGGATGTGGAGGCAGATGAGATCCTGAAAGCTGAAGGTTCGTGTTTGTCCTACTGGTTCCTTGAGAAAGTAGGAGAATAGCCCCATTGTCCCTGTAATATAATACCAATCGAGATTATATGATGCAGCTTCATACTTGAATTCTTGAAATCAGACCCTGTTAGTCTCGTCATCTGACTCTGCGAGGCAGTAGAAGCTAGGATGCAATTGGATGGTTACAAACTAGAAAAACTTGTTTTTCTTTTCTTTTTGTACTATGAAGAAAGATTTTTTGCCAAGTGGTTAATTCTGAGTAGTGAGCTTGGGGCTTGTTATTTCAAGAAGAAGCTGGATCGGTATTTGTCTAGGATGCTTTAATTTGGACTCCTGACCTGAGCAAGGGTTTGGGCTAGATGGCCTACATCAGGGGTGTCAAACTCAAGGCCCACAGGCCTATGTGGTGTTTAGATCTGGCCTGCAGGGCCGCCTTGTAAACAGCAAAGGACAGCCTGCAGAACCTCTGCTAGCCCTCCTGGGCTCCATTTTCGTTGGCAGACAGCTGCAGGACGTCGAATTGGCCACGCCTACCTTGACAACACCCACCCCAGCCGTGCCTACTCATCCCCCCGAGGTCAAACACAACCCTGATGTGGCCCTCAATGAAATTGAGTTTGACACCCCTGCCCTACAGTATGGCCTCAACTAACTCTTGTGTTTTGAGATTTTAGGACTCTGGGATAAGTTGATTTGTTTCCAAACACCATCTGATTTCTTGATTAAGGATTGTTACAGTTACAGTTTTAATCCTAATGGATTTGTGGTAGAGGGAAAACTGGGACCCCTAACCCTATACCTACCCCCCACCCCCAAATTAGCTCTGAGTGCATATGCATACTCCATTACAGTAAAACTTCATTTTGTAGACTGACATTCAGCAGGCCTCGTGTGTAAGGAACAATTCTGTACCAGGATGTGCAGGTGGCTAGTGCGGTCTGTCACGAGCACAGAAGGGCTGGGGGGAGGGGGAGAGGGGGGAAGACTTACCCAAGCAACTTGCAACCTTCTATGCCTGCTTTTCCATTGAGTTTGCTTGAGGGAATCTGACGGGGAAGGTTGCAAATTGCGATCCTGTAACCATAGGTTGCCACAGCATCATAAGTGCAAGCTGGTTGCCCAACAGCCAGATCATGATTATATCACTGGTGGGACTGGGATGGTCAGAACTTTGTGGAAGAGTCATAACCATCCCTCGTTTAGTGCTGTCGTAATGAACACTGACAGAGTGGTCATTAACTGAGGACTACCTGTATGTAAATTATGTGGGGTTTTTTTTTACACAAATTGTATACTTTTCCATATAAATGGGAGACTTTGAATGGTTTGTTTTTGTTTTTGCTCCCATTGTAGTCAGCGTTGAGCACATGGAGTGTGAAATCAAATTGGAAGCCCCGCCTACTCCGGAGAGGGAAGCTGCAGCCGAGGCCGAAGCAGGAAAAGGCCTTCTGGAAGATTCTGAGGAGGTCAAGAAGCGGAAAAGGAAGCCCTATCGCCCGGGTAAGTCCTCCCCCTTTGGCCAAGCACCAAAGAGCCTGTATTCTTCCCACATTGATCCATTTTCTAGCTCTCAGCTTGTTTTTCCTTTTCCATGGGATAGGTATTGGAGGTTTCATGGTGCGACAGCGGAAATCACACACACGCTTGAAAAAGGGCTCAGTAGTCTTGGCCGAAGTCTCTCGGGAGCTGACAACTACAGAAGGGCAACCGGAAGAAGGTAAGTGCTACTTACCTGTAGTTGTACTTTTCCCTTGCTTCATCCAAACAGTTTGAATAAATGTGTAAAGGATTTCCTTCTAATCGAGAACAAACTCACCAACATAGCATCCTCCAGTCCCCAGTCATTGGAGGGTGCAAGTCTGGGAAGGCTATAAAAATTCCCTTCATAGCCACAATCTTCTTTTTTCAAGAAGGAGGATTGCCACTCCTCAGATTCAGGAGAAGAGAATATTTGTAGTTCAGGATTGAATTGTGGAGTCTTTTCTAGCAAGGGCCTTTTAGGACTGCTGATGTTACCTAGTTGGGTAATGAAACACCTGCAAGTATAAAGAATCAGGCTTAGAGAGCACCAAGGACCTCATGCCTCAGTTTGCTGGCTGAGTCATATGCATCAGTGTTCTTTTTAAAGTTTAAAGTGTTTGCTTTAAATTGCAGTGCATATTCTAACTTACAGACCTGCATTCTCAAATTTGGAATGAGAAGTAGGGAGGGAGGGAGGGAGGGAGAGAGAGAGAGAGAGGTGTCAACACTTAGAAGAAAGATAGATGGAATCTAAGGCAGGAGTAGGAAATCTTTGGCCCTCCAGGTGTTGTTGGGCTGAATGTTTATCATCTATGAATTTTGGTCTTGATGGATGGGGTTTCTTTCCCCCAGAATTTGCTGCTGGGAGAAAGATTATTAAGGAACAATAATCATCAGTGGCCTATGCACGTCCTCTTCTCTTTTCCTAACTTGCTGCTCACCCCAAAAGTTACTGCAGCAAAGTCAGCAAATGTCCTTAGCATTCCTAGGCTTGGTTGGATCATATAGGACTGTGGTACATTCAGTCTTCTCTCTTTATCAGGGGTACAACCTAACCCAGCTGCTGAAAACCCTGCTGAGACCATGGCTGAACAGGGAGTGGTTGAAGCTGATGAAAAGAAGAAACGGCGGGGGCGGAAGAAGAGCAAGCTAGAAGACATGTTCCCTGCCTATCTTCAGGTAAGAGTGTTTTAGTGTCTTGCTCCTCAACCTTCCAGGTCTGTTGGGATACAGAATCTCGTCATCCAAATGCTTGGTTAGCTGTGAATAATGTGAATTTTAATCCCATGCACCTGAGAAAAAAAGAAGCCCAGGAGAGGGCTAGCTTCATGAGAAATAAATGTCTCTGGGCAAGGATTTACCAAGTTTCTTTGAGCCCAGCTCTTGTTTTAGTAGTTGTGAGGAAGGTCAGAGAAAAGGGATGTGGATCTCATGGGTAAAGGTGGAAGAAACAATGATGCTGTTGCAAGTAAAGGAAGTAGATCTATGTGTGGACTTTTTAAAAAGGAAATCTGTGGGGGCTTGGATAGCTTGGCACATGGCAGAAAAAAACAGATCCACAGGTGCAGGATAGGCAGTACCTAACTTGACAGTAGTGCCTGGGAAAGGGATCAAGGTGTCCTAGTGGATCACCTCTTCTGAAACTGCCAAAAAAGCCAACAGTCTTGGGCAGCATCCACAGAGGGATAGAATCAAGATCATGTGAAGTATTAGTATATAGTATTGCTCTATACTGCACTAGTGAAGCCACACTTCGAATACTGTGCCCAGTTCTAATTGTCATGATAGAAAAAAGATGCTGAGGCCCTAGAAAGACTGCAGTGAAGAGCAATAACAATGATAAGGGGTCTGGAGGCTAAATTTGGTGATTTATGGCTAAGAGAGCTAAGTATGTTTAGCCTATGAAGAGAAGGCTTAGAGGTGACATGACAGCTGTCTTCCGGTACTTGGGGGCAATCATAGAGATGAGGAGAGAGATGGAGACTTATTCTGCAAAACACCTCAGGGCAGGACAGCAAAGCAATAGATGAAAACTCATTAAAAAGAAATCCTACCTAGAACTGAGGAGAAATTTCCTGACAGTTGAGAATAATTAATCTTTGGAACATAGTTTAATTGTTCTTAACAAGATTGGACATTATTCATTTATCCAGCCCTATGATTCTATATATATATTGTTAGCTAAAGCAGGGGTCTCCAAACTTGGCAACCTTAAGACTTATGGACTTCAACTTCCAGAATTCCAGCTATGCTGGCTGGAGAATTCTGGGAGTTGGTCCACTAGTCTTAAAGTTGCCAAGTTTGGAGACCTCTGAGTGAAAGCAATAGCCCCCAGACACTTGGAATGAGGGAATTTCCAGAAATCCATTCATTCATTCATTCACCTGGGCCTTTATCATATTCCCTCCCCCCCCCTTTTTTTTTTTTCC